>CAJHQP010006984.1:0-34842 GCA_905132765.1 Moricandia arvensis | reverse complement strand
TGAATAGCACAACAGGCCAGCGAAAAGTACCGTTGAGGCGAGGAGGCCGTTAGGGAAGAAGTAGCAGGAGCGCCGCCGTGTTGAACCAAGCCGAATTTCCAGATTCCGATCAAACGGTATGTCTTGTACTCTTAGTTGTTTAAATCATGGGCGACCGACAAGCGTCTAGACCTAGGATTGATCATATGAACCTAGTAACCACCGCCAATTAATCTTCTGATTAAAAGAGAATCAACCCCTCAAAAAATTTTGGTATCAAAACATATCAAAACAAACACCTTGGTATCGAGCATGCCTAAAATTGGTATCAGAGCCATGAAAAGATCTTCGGATCAATTAAAACCCAGAGTTCTTAACTCAAAAATTCTTAGATCAAAACAGATCAAGAAAAATAGTTCCTTTTCACCAATGGCCGACAGGCTTATTAACGAAAAGTTTCAGAACAACATCGAATGCGTTTACGCCAACTTCGACTCTCAACTCAAGTCGTCGTACGATGGTTCAAGATCTGTTAAGATCAAAAACACTAAAAGACTTAAAAATCTTAAGTGTTATGAGAGTTTCCTTCGGAAATTCTTGATGGAACAATAAATCTCTCTGAGAATAGCACTGCAAAGTGTCCACAGAAAAAATAAATTTCTGTGTTGAGATGGACTTGTATCCCACAAGAACGAAAGAGGAATCACCCTCTGAAAACACTGAAAGTATCCAAACATTTTCTAATGAAAATTCTTTTGGTTTCTCTTCAGAATTAGCTGTCACTAATGATCAGCTTAGACAAATTTCTAAATCTAAATTAAGTTTAGATAAAGAAAGAATCTTTAGAATGCCTAGTTCATTTAGTTCTATAATGAAAAAAGCATTTAAAAGAAAAAATGAAATTCTATATTGCGTTAGCACTAAAGAATTGAGTGTCGATATCTTCGATACAACTGGTAAGGTTTATTTGCCACTTATCACTAAGGAAGAAATAAACACCCAGCTTGCCCATCTGAAGCCTGAGGTAAAGAAAACCATTTCTATAGTTCATATAGGAGCGGTAAAATTTTTGCTTAAAGCACAATTTAGGGCCGGGATCAACACTCCGGTGAAAATGGCGTTGGTTGATAATCGTATCAACAATCGTAAAGATTGCCTTCTTGGCGCTGCAAGAGGTAATTTAGCACTAGGTAAATTTATGTTTACTGTGTATCCAAAATTTGGTATTAATCTTCACACCCAAAGATTAAACCAGGTCTTAAGCCTTATTCATGATTTCGAAAGAAAAGACTTGATGAATAAAGGTGATAAAGTTATGTCCGTTACTTATGTGATTGGATATGCTTTGACCAACAGTCACCATAGCATAGACTATAGGGACAATCCTAACATAGAGTTAGAAGACATTTTCCAAGACATAGGCATGCTCGATACCAAGGTGTTTGTTTTGATATGTTTTGATACCAAAATTTTTTGAGGGGTTGATTCTCTTTTAATCAGAAGATTAATTGGCGGTGGTTACTAGGTTCATATGATCAATCCTAGGTCTAGACGCTTGTCGGTCGCCCATGATTTAAACAACTAAGAGTACAAGACATACCGTTTGATCGGAATCTGGAAATTCGGCTTGGTTCAACACGGCGGCGCTCCTGCTACTTCTTCCCTAACGGCCTCCTCGCCTCAACGGTACTTTTCGCTGGCCTGTTGTGCTATTCAGAACCTCCGTATCTTCCTTCCGTCTCCGGTGGTCTTGTCTTCTTAGTATCTTCTAATCAACATTGGGTTAAGTTGACCGGTGCGAACCCTACGGCCCTAGGATGGTTGATCGGAACCGTTCACCATTGCCGGATTTTTACTCAAACATAGAGAGAAATACTGATTTTATTGATTTAAGAGTAGTACAGCGGATAGTTTTTTCGATACTAAATTTTTCGATGATTTACAAATGAAACATAACTCGTCTTATATAGAAGAACGAGGATCTGGATAAACGGTGATTAATGACCCCGCGGTCTACATCGTCCTTTACTTTAGATCATGTGGACGAGCTGTTGCCGACGTCTGGAGTGGGTCCTTCTGTCGTTTTCTCCTTTTTCTCTTCCAATGAGAGATTGCCGACGCTTGAAGGCTTATCTTTTTGAGATTCCCTCGTGTTGCATACGACACAATTGTAGACAAGCGATAAGGAGGTCGCTTTCTTCTTTATCTCTAAGCAGAGATTTTCCACGTGTTCACCTAACACAAGTGGCTTTAGGAACTTGTGGCTCCATGCGAATAATATCTTCGCGTCTTCATCGCTCATGGGCTTGTAACTTGGGCTTACCATGATGATGTTTTCGCAGGCCATGTTGACATGCATTTTGGGCTTCGAATGAATCTTAGCTCCTTTGTCTATTTGGGCTTTGATGGTCTGGACCCAAATATCCATAAACCCTTCTTGCTGGGTTTGTGCCTCCATTTGTTTGGATGGGCTGTAGGCGACTTCTTTTGATACGCCAATTTCGATCCAGTGGTAGCCTTGAACGAATTCGCCGCTAGGTCTCCATATGGGGATCGTTGATGTGATCTTCAGGAATATGTCCTTAGCGTCACTCTTCAAGACTTTCTTCTTGTATGTCTTGACTGCATCTTTTACTTCTCTGGGGAAGTCTTTTAACTCCAGTAGATTAGGACTGGGGTATATTAATCGTACTAAGCCGTATTGAAAGGCTTCGTAGATCATTACCGGGTCAGCTCCCTTTACAAAGTTGAGGTAACTGATTTTGGCCTTGTCTGTCGAGAAACACTTCAAGTCGTTGAATTGATCTTCTCGCAGTTGTCTTGCTTCAGTGTAGAAGTATTTGAAGCCGTCATAGCTCATATCTTCACTAGCAAGGTCTTCGTGATAAACCATTACTGGTTTTCTCAACGTTAACATCTTCATAGCTGATTGAATGGCTGAGAGATAGTTTGGTATGTCCTGTCCAGTTTTGCATTGAAGAGGACCTGTTCCTTGAGCGTCAGTGTAGTTCTTTGCAGATACTTGCGCCTCAAGTAAGGATTTGAACTTCTTGTGTTCTACTCCTTTAACTCCTACGGTTGCTCTTTTGGCTTCGTCCCAAGAGGTGTAAATTCCTTTGTGAGGGCCATTGTAGACTACGTAGTAACCTTTGACCTTTGAATGGTCTTTTCCTGGGTGAGCAGGAGCTTTAGAGTGATCTAAAGTCTTTTTAGGGTTTTGAATACCCAACATTTCTGGAGTGACCAGATATTGTGGTTTTAATACCACTTCATCGGATGAATCCGACACCACCGAACTACCAGTGTTTGAGGGGATTTGAATTCCCTTTTGTTTATCGTCAATAGACGGTGAAGCGTGAAATGCTTCTGCAGTCTGTACTGCTTTCATATCTTTTGGTAAGATATTAACCATCAACGGATTTGACAGTTCTTTACCAGGAGCCGTTTGCTCTGGAATAGCCTTTGATTTTTCCACTATGTGGCAAGGTTCATTGGTGACCTTTTGTTGAGATTCAAGCATTTCTGCCATCTCGATTTTGTGCGTGAGCACTTGTAGCTGTAGCTCTAAGAGCTTTTTCTGCATGCGCAGTTGCTGTACATCCTCCATCTTGTTTTCACAAGTAGATTCTGTTGTTCGCTTTCGCGATTTTGAGATTTTAATCTCTTGTGGTTTGGGGAACCACGTTTCAGCTCCTATTGCGAGCCTGGTTTTTCCTGTCATGAATTAAGAAACTCACGGGTTAGGAAATCTGCAAAAACATTTTTAGTTCCAGATATATGCTCTACTTCAAACTGATATCTAGATAAAAACATTTGCCATCGGACAAGACGTCCTTGTTTGTTATCGCCTTTAACGTTATTCCTTACAAAGAAAGTAAAGTTTTTGTTATCGGTTCTAACAAGAAATTTAACAGGAGTTAAGTAAACAGAAAACTTACCGATTACTCTTATTACTGCTAAGATTTCTTTTTCATTTGAATGATACCTTGTTTCGGCGTCCTTAAAACTACCTGATGTGTATCTACAAATGTGTTCAATGTTTCCATTGACTGCTTTAAGGATTCCTCCCCAAGCTTCATCAGACGCATCAGTCTCGATGATTAACCTATCTTCTGGCAAAGGATGATAGAGTTTAGGAAATGAAGAGAGATTCTTCTTTACCTTTTTTATGTATTGGGTGTCTGAATCCTTTCAGTCCCACACAATGTTTTCCTTAAGTTTAACTTGTAGGGGTTTCCTAATAGCTGCTAACTTAGGGATGTAACTTTCAGCATAAGTAAGAATACCTAAGAATCGCTGAAGTTGTTTCTTATCTTCTATCCTATCGGGGAACTTTTGAATGTGTTCTAGGATATGAGATTGTGGACGATGAAGTCCTTCGTCTATTTCTAGACCTAGGAAGTTAATCTTAGTTTTAAAAAGATTAGCTTTCTTCTTGGAGAGAATGATCCCGAGATCATCACACCTTTTTAACACTCTAGCTAGATGCATGTAGTGTTGTGATTCTGTATCGGAGAAGACAAGGATGTCATCTACGTAGATACATACGAATCTTTCTTCTTCGAAGTCTTTGAACGCCTGTTGCATATGACGCTGGAAGATCGAAGGAGCTTGCTTTAATCCAAAAGGAACGACATTCCATTGGAAGTGTCCTTGAGGACAGGTGAAGGCTGTGAGCTTCTGAGATTCTTCGTCTAGAAGTACTTGCCAAAACCCTGATTTGCAGTCGAGGCTGCTGAAGATCTTCTTTCCACGGATTAAGGTGAGAAGTTCATCTTTGTTGGGAAGGTTGTGACTATCACCGATTGTTGCTTCGTTGATCTTTTTGTAGTTCACCACCATTCTCTTCTTTCCTCTTCTCCGTTCTGCTTCGTTTTCGACTAGGAAGGCTGGAGACATATGAGGTGAGTAGCTAAGTCTTATGATCTTTAGGTCCAAGAGTTCCTTGATCTGCTTTGCAAACTCTTCTCGGTCCATTGGACTGTATTGCATAGGCTTGACCTTAACAATAGTCTTAGGATCTACGAGTTTTATCTGTGCGGTCATCCACTTCTTGGTTTTAGAAGGATCTAATAGATTTTCACTACAGACTTTGTCTAGAAGTTTTTCTATTGCTTGGAATTTTTTAGTTTCCTGTAAATAGATTTCTTCTTGTTGCTGAGTTTTCTTTACAGCTTCTTCACTATCACTCCCCCCTTCTAAAAATGTAATTTTTTCAGGTGAGATATTTAGCGGAGCTAACTTTTTGAGCTTTGAGCCCTTTTTCTTGGCTTCCAAGAAATTAGGTAAACCATGGAACATGGCTTTCCGTATCTTAGATACAATTACGGGTTCTCCCTCATTGTATAAGATTATTCTATCAGTATATTGGGTGAAAGGCCCGTATAACTGAAGGAAATTGTTACCTAGAATTAGGTCGATGCCTGATTCTTGCTGGTATACGGTTGGTATTGTAAATACTTCACCGGCAATTTTGATTTGCAATTGTCTACAGACTTTTGTAATCAAAATCGTCTTACCATCAGCAATCTTGGCTGAAATGGATCGTGGAGCATTTTCCCACATTTCTTCAGGGATAATGTTTTTACTAGCTAAGCATAAGCTCGCGCCAGTGTCCACGTAGCAATGTATATCAATTTGCTTAAATCCTTTGAACTTAAGATTTCCTTTGATATAGATGCTGTTAGGATTAGTAATGTTTGTCATTACGTTTTCCTCTTCTTCATAATCCCAGGGAATGGGTTGAAGGTGAAGATTCCTATGGATTCTCTCAATCTGACTCATCCGAAGATTCATCATATGAGGATTCACTAGAATCGTCAATCGAATCGGTTTCCGACTCGCTACTTTCAAGGTATTCTAAGGTGTAAACCTTTTGAACTCCATCGAAAGGTGCTTCTATGGGAAAGAATCCTAAATCTAGAATTTCTTCCAAGAGCTTGGCTTTATGCGATGTTTGCTTATCAGGGCATTCATTAGCATAATGGCCTTCAGTATTACAGATCCAACATCTGCAAGACTTCTTGCCTTGGGGGCAATATTTCGCTTTGTCTTTTGACTTAGCGTAAACCTTTGTTGGTTCGTATTTCTTCTTAGTTTTTCTAAGATGAAACTTTCGCTTTTTCTTTCTAGTATAGCGAAGAGAAGTGAAATCCTTTTTTGAAGGTTTCTTCTTCTTACGATAGGTTTTACAACCAAAATCGGTTTTCTCTATATCATATGCTTTGCAGCATTTCTTAGAGAATTTAGCAGCTTTTTTGCTCTTTTTATTGAGCTCACAAAGTTGCTTGAGTTCCTCCTTTACGATGTTAACCGCAAAGTGCAAACTGTACTTTTGAAGATATGACTCCTCTTTATTGTACGTTGCTAAGGCTTTCTCTCCGAAAATGGGTATTTTCTGAAGATATATGCGAATATACTCTGGGTGTTCCGATGGAGGAATGTTCCAAAGTAATTTTTCGTATGCACATGTGAACGGCTCTAGCTCACAAATGTTGCATAACTGCATATTTGTCATCAGACGTTTGGAGTCTGCGACTATCTTTACGTTTTCTTGGGAAAGGTTTTTGTCATAATCTATTCCTAAGAAGAACGAGTAAAGAGCTTTGATTATAGAGTCTAAAAGGAGTTCAGACGAAGTGTCGATCCAATTGACTTTCTTAATCATCTCTTTTGCAATTCCATCTGCCTTATGTTCAGCGAATGCTAACATTGTGGCGACGTCATTGTAAGCAAGAGGATTGGTTTTAAGGAGTAGTCCTAAATCACCAGCCCATTGATTAATGCGTTTCCGCTTTAGATCATTGGACATGCAGTCTAGATCTAGATTTTGAATTCCTAAGCTACTAACGGACTTAGAGCTAGAGGGATTATCAAATGTGTTGAAGTTATCGAAGAACGACGGTTTCCCATCATTAGTCTTTCTCTTCTTCTCATTTGACTGAGAGTTGGAGTTTTCTCCAACCTTACCTTTACCTTTTAAGTCAACGACCTCAGGTTTAGGTTGTTGTTCCATTTTGAAATTCTCAACGAGACTTTCGTCATCGGAGGTTTCAATGGAAACTTCATCGTGTGAAGAGACAACTTCTCCTTCTTCAAACACGTTGATTTTTTCTTCTAGAGGGATACCTAAGAGTTTTCTAAGGGTAGGTCTAGATAGAATTTCTTGCTCAAGTTCATTATCCTCCATGGACATTACTTGAACGATCTCTTGATGATCGAAATCATCGATATTTAGATTATCCCAAAAGGCCTTTTCTAGGGCTTCGGAATAATTCATTGCTTTCTAGTTTCGGGTGGAAATTTGAAAGCATTAGGGTCCGTTGAGGAGCCCATACCTTCGTTGCCTACCATATAGTTGGGCCACGAGTATTTAGCTTTGGGTTTTATCCCTTGGCTCTTCTGTGTTTCCACAGGGGCTAATTCTAGTGGGCTTTCGGATTTGGGTCCTAAGGCTGCTAGAATTTCAGCGTTGCATGGACATTCTTTGATGACTTTCGTCAAATCATTGATTATCTTTGCACCGACTGTTTCTAGATTTTGATTATCTAGGCGTTTAGAGAGCTCATCGATTTTTTCGAGGATGAGTGTTACCTCTTTTTGGATTTGATTGAGGTTTGACATTTAGCCAATAATCTGCTTAAGATATTCCTCAATTTGTCCTATTTGTACCTTCAGTTTTTCAACGTCCGGTTTGGTTAAAGGCTCGGGTTCTATTTTACTAGAGAGAGCTTCTAACTGTTTTTCTAGGTTGGAATTCCTAGTGATTAATGATTCTACAAGGGTTTTGATTTCCTTTAGATCATTTGTGTGGTCCTTCCCCCCTTGTTTGAAAATGTGTTTAGCATTCTCGAAAACATGGTTCTTGGACACTGAATCTGCGGGGTCTTTACTTATTCCAAAATAGGAACTTAGTTTTCAGACTCCAAGCAGGATTCTTCCACAAACCTCGTTAAGGTTGTTACAGTGGTTGACTAAACTTTGGACTCCACCTTTAGTAGAGTTAAAGTAATAGACTTTCTTGTCAGTATTTTTCCCAAGCGGCTTAAGCTTAAGATACTGATCCTTCTTATAAATATGAGGAATCTCCAGGTTCGACATATTTATTCTTGAAGTTGTCTATGTTGAAGCTTCAGGCTATCAACATTTTGACTAAGTCGCTCAATTGTTTTGTATTATCTATTCAGGGAAACAAAATGCTATGCATAACGCAAATTTGGAAACCAAACCCCTCGGCTTCTTTCAGAGGGTTTCAAAAGCCGAACCTTCTCCCTCATCTGGAGGCGAAGCTAATGAAGATACAACCCTCAGGTCTATACTACTCTTCTTTTGATCCTTTGGGAGGAAAATGTTGCTTTTCTTTTTGTTATTGGAAGATTAGAGAATGGAAAACCCGGTTATGTAAATGGTTTTGTTCTAAAATCTGGTTTTGGTTTACAGTAACCCATCAGAGCTAGAAAGTTCGCAGCTGACTATATTCTTTGGAGGTCAAGTTTTAGTATACAACGAGTTCCCTGCAGACAAAGCTAAAGAGATAGTGGAAGTGGCAAAGCAAGCCAAGCCTGTGACTGAGATTAACGTTCAGACACAAACCAATGTCGAAAACAACAACAACGACAGAAGCAAGATGGTTCTTCCTGATCTCAACGAGCCCACAAATATCAATCAACAACAACAAGAACAAAGTCAGGTCGTGGAACGTATAGCACGTAGAGCTTCTCTTCATCGATTCTTTGCTAAAAGGAAAGACAGGTGAAACAAATTTAACTTGACCATACTTTCTAATGTTACTTCAAATGATTTACTGATTCTTTAGTTCTTGACTTCTCTCAGAGTATCACCAGCCACGTGATTTTCATTTTTTTTTTCTTGCTATTACAGAGCTGTGGCCAGAGCTCCGTACCAAGTTAACCAAAATGCGGGTCATCATCATTATCCTCCCAAGCCAGAGACAGCCCACGGTCAACCACTTGAATCAGGACAGTCGTCAAAACGGCCGGAGAATGCTGTTGCTCAAACCATGTCCCTCCCCAAACCAGAAGGCGATAATGATATTTCTATGGAGATTAAAGAAGAAGGCCAGTGTTCTAAAGATCTGGAACTTAGGCTATAGTAATATTTGTTAGCAACTGAGTTTTAGATTAACGTTTCCATCCTCTTGACTCATTTTTAAGATTTTTTTTTTTGGCTTTGTACTAAAGTATGTAATCATAATCTCACTTGAATATTCATAGGGGTGTATCTTTTAAGTTTGCAATAACGTAAAGATAATTGTCAGTGCTTTTTGTGATGTGTAGGAAACCAAGAACTGTGTTGTTGTTATATGATCAAAAGCTATCTGTTTTAGCATTCAACAGCTCTGCAGGATTAAAAACAACTCTGTTGTACAGATTTCAGATTTCTATATACTTTTTTAATGTTCAAAAATATTTTAATCTCATTCAAATATTAAAGAAATCAACAATAGTATCAAGTACTGTAACTCTGTTTCAACACTACAAACTTTGTACTTGTGTTGTTGTAGAAGTAAAAACACAGATTGGTTTTGCTCTTCTTTTTCCTGTTATCTTGGCTTCGAGTCGTTTCCTTTGCTACGGAATGTAGAGAGTGAGAAGAATGATTTCTTAAACTCGCCATCTTTCGCTTTGAAGCTCCCTAAAACACACAAACACACACAAAGATATGACCAGAGGACTTTCATGAAACCATTTAAGACAACAAAAGAAAATGTAAAACAGACTGTATACCTTGTTCATCCTCAGAATGCTGACTCTGAGAAGATGCCATCCTTGTTTTCCTTAACTCATCAGATGACCTATAAGCAAAGTCATCGTCACCTTCAGATGTTGTTACAGAAACCCAATCCATCAGACTATCAGCAGCACGAGTTTTCTTTCCAAACTTAAGCAAACGTTTGATCCCTTTGCTAAATCTTTCCGAGAGTGAAGAGGTGAAGAGTTTGAAACAATAGTTGGACTCTGAGCTGTTGTTCCCCATTTCTTTCTCATTCTTGAACTCCAAGAAGCAGGACTTCCCATGGGGGAATAGTCCATTGAAGCATCAGCATCTGAATGCTCGTGGGGATAAGAGAAAGCGTGTTGCAAGTTTGAGTTCCATGAGAGGGGACTCTCACTAGGTGAATCCATTAACGAGGCAACAGTGTGCTGGAATGGTGAAGGTAGAGTAGTGTTCACCGGTAAGTCTACCTGAGAGATTGATCTCAAGCAAGTGACATTTTCATCCTCTGAGGAGTTCTCAACTTTTTCACTAAGTGGAGAAGTCTTTTCATCAACAATATCCTCAACTACTAGAGTTTCCTCTTCTTCTTTGACATGGTTCTCCACAACTTGTTTCACTTCTTCTTCTGCTTCAGATTCAATTTCATCAAACTCTTCATTCCTCAAGTTCTCTGGCACGTCATCAACGTCAGTGTTCTGTTTCTCATTCATCTCTTTGTTCATCATCTCGTCAGAATAGAGAGTTGTCAGTTCAGTGAACTCTATGTTGGCAGAGAAGCTTTTCCTTAATGATCTCGGTCTCCGGGGCTTAACAGGAGACGGTATATCTTCCTTTGTAGTCTTCTTATTACCACTTCTCACCTGTGTTCGCATCATAGGAGGGTTTCTAACAGCAGATGGTTTTGTGTTTTCTTTCTTAAGATCAGAGAAATTAGGAATAGAAGATTGTGCAACCGGATTAATCTCTGTTGTTCTTCTCCCTCTTGCAGGAGTAATGTTAGTGTTTGAAACTTTACCTGATGGTTTTGAGACTCTAGAACTCCGGTTTGGTGAAGGAGCCTTTCTAACTTGAGAGCTCCTAGAAGCACTCTTTACTGGCTTATCTTTCATGTCTTCTTCTTCGCTCTGTAATGAGCTTATAGGATGCTGTATAAAAGATAGAGAAGAGTTAACAAAATAGTAAGACAATATTTTGTTATAATCATCATCATAGGAACTAAATACTTTTTGACTACCTGAAACTTTTTCATACTTGACCGAGTATTAAAAGATCTAAGTTTCTCTGCACGTTGGCGAGTACTTGATATAGAATCCTGTCTCTTCTCAGATGCAGCAGAAAACTTAGCCTTCATCTCGGTTCTACTTCTCTCAAGAGCATCTTGCATTGACTTCAACTTAGTTTCTTTCGAACTCCATTCTTCTCTCAGTTTTGCATCCCTTTTCTTCATGTACACCTCATATAACTTTCCTTTGGAATCATCTGAATAACTTAATTCAGATACATTCCGACGCATTACAACATTCTTGTTGTCTTTTACATCACCAGCTGATTGTTCTTCACGAACACCCCGTCGTTTATGCTCGGCGAATATCTTCTCAAGGTCATGTGCCTTCATTTTTAACTCGTCGTTAGCCCCTTGAGAGGTTTCCCTAGACATTCTTGGCCTCTGCATTTGATCCACAGATGTTGCACGAACTCTATTACTGTTGATTTTTCCAGCAGTTGAATTTGCATCCACAAGATCATCCTCTACACCAAATGAGTTCTGTCTCTGTCCAGACCCTGCAGAAGTATAGTTAAAATTTATTAGTTTTAGTATTTAGAACGTTGACTTTTAAATGTTTATCAAGATTTAGTTAAACCAACCTGCAGAAACTGGTTTGGTCAAGATTGTTAAGGCAGGTTGCTTGTCTGATAATATCACCTCTTTCTTCCGGCTTTGTGATTGAAGTTCATCACTTTTGATATCAATACCATCTCCTATGTGGGCTGATCGAGACCGCGAATGTCGAGGGAACATAACTGATGGTTGTGCCACATTGTGGGGCTTGGATGCATATCTCTCCTCTTCTCTCTGCCTCAAATCATCACCATCAGTCTGGTTTTGAGAATCATCACATTTAGTAGAGGACACATCATCATCATCATCATCACCCATTTTACTGTTATCTTCAGGCTCTTCTGGCACTGTGGCATCAGGATTACCAGACGATGGTCGACTCAAAGGACCTTCTTCGTTGCCACTACCGTCAGACTTCTTGTTATCAGATGTAAAATCAAAGCTCATGTCACTAACAATACTCCATCTTCTCAAGACAGATTTCTGAGGGAATACAGGAGCAGCTGATGAGACATCAGAGGAAAGTCTCCTCAACTCTGTGGTGGATTTAGCAACAACCACTGGTTTGTACCCAGCTGTGTTTGAATCTTCCGTCTTTTTGCTCTCAAAGAGATTAATCCTGTCTTGCACGCTGAGTCTCCTTGTATGTTGAGTGGTCTTAACCTTTGAAGATTCATCCACACTCTCATCTTTTTTCTCCTCTTCTTCAGTCTTACTACTTTGAACTTGACTGATGTTTGTTTCATTGGTATTCAAATTCTTGATCAGGTCTGGTCTTCTTTGACATAATGATAT
The DNA here is from genome assembly GCA_905132765.1 of Moricandia arvensis. Classification (NCBI taxonomy): domain Eukaryota; kingdom Viridiplantae; phylum Streptophyta; class Magnoliopsida; order Brassicales; family Brassicaceae; genus Moricandia; species Moricandia arvensis. The sequence goes on along the minus strand of CAJHQP010006984.1, from coordinate 22,490 downwards.
GTATTTTCCGCATGCGTCGCTGATAAAGAAAATATTGTTCGGATCAAATTTTGAAACGGAACTACAAGAAAGTGAAACATCAAGAAGAAAAAAAAGAAGTGCTTACTTCAAAAGATGAGCGCCGAATGTATCAGCAAAACGTTGGAGATCAGAGACAGTTTGAGGATCAAAACCATTAGCTGAGGCTTGAGTAATGGCTGTGGTTAAGTCCTTCTTAATTGCCTCAAGTCTTAAATCAATAGCTCTTGAGAGCTCCTTCCTGTATAATAGACAAAAGCAAACAATCAGCAAAACACTCTTTACATTTCAGTACTCACATTGATCCTCCAATATTAAAGCAGAGAGCTTCACTTACTTTGTTGCATCCGTTACACCTCCATCATCTGAAACATGCAAAAAAAAGAAAACTAAGATCAAGTTTGGTCCTAAAATTAAAACTTGAATGAACAAATGAGAGACTAAACAGACCCTGTGAATATAATGTCCGAGCTGCTTCCAACTGTGACATCTCCAAATCAATTGTACCGACTCTTTCCAGAACTTCTGGCCCATTAACAAATTGAACAAACCTAAGAAAACAAGGAAGGTCCAAGGAAAATATTATTAAGCCAATTCCAATTTTGTGTGTGTTACAACTGAAAAGACAAGCAAATGTTGTGCAAAAACCTCTCTAATGTTCTTTTTGTGAACCAAGATTTGCCACTTTGGCATTTCTCTACTTCAGCTCTAAACAATGATTGTGTTGCAAGAACACTCAGATGATTCACAAAAGGTTGGATCAACCCTGAAGCCAGTTTCTCTGTTTCTCCATTACTCGATACAAACAGTTCACATCTGTTCAACACACACCGCAAGTCAAACAAGATTTTCATCAACATAGAAGCATAAATCATTCAATACAGAACATTTCACTCAGGGAATTCAGATTAACTCACCGAGAATGTTTATGCGAAAGCTCGAATATAGCATAGTCAAGAATACTATCAGCCTTCATTTTTCTCACTGCACACAAGTGGTAACTTCTCTTCCTATAGACCAAAATGTGAATCCTTCAACAGATTATATATCCCAGAGAATCCTGAGGAAGAAAAAAAAAAAAGAACAGCAATGAAATATTTGCTAGTCTCACGAGAGTATAGTAAATTATTAAATGTAGAGCAATAATAGATTTACCAAACTATTGACATTGAAACCAAAAAGTTACAAAAAAAAACAAAACAGACTTCAATTCAACAACAATAATAAGAAGAAGTGCAGCTCCATAACACTATCAAACCATAAATCACCAGAAATTGAAACTGATGCTTCCCAGATCTGACCCCAACACTATAAAACTCCAAAAGCTAACGAATTTCATCTCTTGAACACTGAATTATGCCCAAAAAAAATTGCAGAATCTAGAGCAGTTGTGTAAGAAAACAGAATCGAACTTACGACAAAACCGATCAAGCATTGAATCAAAATTCAAACACTTGGGTTCCAATCAATTTCGAAACTTTTGTTAGCTCTAAGTTCTTTCTCAGATATGGGAACTGAGATTATTTTATTTTTAAGAAGGAAAAAAAAAAACATAAGAAGCAGTAACAGTGTCTGCAAATCAGAATACCTGTCGTTAAAAAAATGCAGTCTTTCTGTTTGCCTAAATTGAAGAAGAACTTTCCTTTTTAACTCTCTCTAGTAGATATAGAATGTGAAGCTCTAGAGAGAGAGAGAGAGAGAGAGAGCTTCCTTCGGACAACTTTCACTTTATTTTTTTCTTCCTTGGCGTAACAGTCTGTAACTTAAAAGAACGCAAGAGTCAATCAGAAGATTCCCACCACCCAAATGTTATATTACCATTGTATCCTCCTTGTTAAACCGAATCTAATCAAACCACAACAAAACCCGGTTCAGACCATGTTCCCGCCCTTAAAAAAATTCAAATAATGATTTTTTATATAAAAAAATAATTAATGAAAATTTTCTATGAGAATTTTCTAGTTCAAAATAATTCACTACATAAAAATTTTCTAAGGGCTCGATGGTTTGTGATCGGTCATTGGGATTATTCTCTCAATGCACCCGGTTTAGTAATTTAAGATTATGATATTGGGAGTGGTTTGTTAGTAGTAGGCAGGGGGCAGTCTTGTAAATTAGTAGGAGATGAAGTGTGGTCAAGGCTCTCTCTACTATGTGAACCAAACATCCAATGATAGAATTTTTAACGGTAATTTTATTATTTTGGGAAACAACATTTTATAAATACCTTGATTGAGACAACCAAAGTCTCATATATATAAAATTTTACGTATTATTTTGTCAGCCTCATATATTTTTTCTTTTCTTCCGAGGAAATTAAGGATATAATTTTCCCTAATTCTCGTGAAAATACTTGTAGACAAACGGTTGAGTGTGACAATTTTGCTAAAGTTTTCTTGTTTGAGATTGTTTCTTTTATCAAATCATGGGGAGCTAAATACATAATCTCATCAACATATACAAGAATATATCATAACTATTAATGTTATGAATACTGGTATCCATTCAAATCATTGTGTAGCTCATAAGATGAAGTTCATTAATCGATCAATATAACCTGAGTAAGTTATTCAATGTATATTTTCTTAGAAATCGTACAGTTTATGTGTCATCTGATTTTCTTTGATTTTTTGTGAATCTTCATGGAATAATTCACGTGATGCGAACGCGTAGTATTATTGTTCTTCACTTTTGAAAAAAAAAAAGTATTATTCTTCACATGCAATATTTAAAGATCCAAATATCGTTCATATATGCCAAATATAGTCCATATATGTCTATGTTTTTAGTTAAATACCCTACATTAACATTCAATCAATTGTGACAAAAAAGTCATAAAAACAATTAAAATCCAATAACGTTGAACTCCTTATTGAAGTATTTAATCTAATTAAGGCAACTAATTATGGTAATTTGGAGGAAGAAATCACATCTACTACAAAAGGATGAGGAGCCTTTGAGTGAACAAGATGCTTCCAGATTGTCGGTATGACATAAGCTTCAGCACATGGGACATGTTCCTCGCATTCTCTTTTCCTTTTGTCCCATGTGTCTTCTACTCAATCATTAATCCTTCTTTTATTAATCTTCATGCGAAAAATTAATAATATTTTACAACTTTGGCGATTGATTGATTGATCTAAAACAAACTTAATTGATTAACAATTATGTGTATTTTCATCTTTTGTCAATTCACATACCAAGCCTAATATTAAAAAAAAGTGTTGAGACAAAAAAATATTGCAAAGGTAACAAACCATCACTAATCCCACACGAGAATATAACATATAGAAACTCTGAATCATGTAACAACGTAGAAGTATAACTCTCAAATGTTAAGGGGGTTTATTTTAATAAGATTTAAAAAGAAATATTTTATAAATTTTAGTTTTTTCAATATAATTTTCAGAATTTTGGGGGCCTTTAGCTAATGTTTTATTTGGCTATACCAAGAGCCACTCCGCCCACTCCTGCTAAAATGCGTTAACGGTTTCCTTAATAGGTTTATCATCCTATTACCTTTCTCTAACCCAAAACGGGATTGGTTAGATTTTCCCAAACCAAACAAATTGCAGCTTTTTCCTTTCGGTTGAGCCCACAAACGAACCGGATGGTTTAGTGGGTCCATATATCCACTAAAACAACCGCATCATCAAGCGACTTATGTACAGATAAAAAGGAGAATACAAATCAATCGAGTAGATCCATCCAACGGAGCAGATTGGCCACTAATAAAGAAAACCAGGCTGTACAGAACGGGTCCTACCATCTGCCGTGCCGGTGATGACACGAGTGTCTCTATCAAAGACAAAAGGAAAATATAAAACTAGTGCAACACACTTAGGGTCCAACTAGGTGTGTGTGTCATGCGTGAAACTGAAACTTAAACCCTTCATTCATTACATTGTTGACTATAGTTCGTGATATAAACACTCGTTTACCAACCAAATAAATAATCTCTCTTATTCAATCACGATCATAAATACGTATAAACTATTAACCAACAACGGATAAACTACAAAACAGAAGATTATGATAATATCTTTTTTTGACTTGTGTGTCATGTTCTTTTATTCCATGAACATAGTTAAAACATTGCTCAAAGTGTTGACCAACTACATGTTTTCTGGCCACCAAGTATCAACTCAGGCCTGTGTTTTACAAAGCTGTAACAAAATAAAAAGACATCATACATTGCCATAAAATGATTCACCCGTTCATGGCATTCTCAAGGCTTTGATCCAGTCAATTTCAACTTTGAAATCACCTGCTCCTGATTTAGCTCCAACCGCACCACCTTCTGCGTTTACTGACAGTGACATACCTAGAACACGACCTGGATTCATCTCCATTTCCACATCTATAACATTTCCTCTCCATGTTGGCAAGTATCTAGCTAGAGGGATCTGATATTATTCAAAACTCCAGTTACTAATGGCCTTAGACTAGAAGTGAACATTCGAGTGAGCTTATCATAATCGCCATCTGTCTTTTTGGTTATGTTTTTATACAAAGAGGTTTAATCTAACGAGTTAAGAAAACAGGATATGTATAATGCTTTGAAACTCCTTTTCGGTAACATTTATAGAAGTAAGTACTTGCCTTAGCAGTATACCATCTGTCCTTTGGAGCAAAGACAAAAGCTTGCCACGAGTTATCTTCTGTTTGTCCCGGTGAATTCACCCAGTTTTCGGTATAGATCTGAAGCAAAGTCAAGGTTTAGTATAACAACCCCTTCTGTTTCATCTGGAGTAAAGGGAAGGTGAGTATCCGCATGAAACTTACGGTAGAGATATAACACCTTCCATCTCCTCGAAGCCTCATGGCTATTGCATCATACCCGTCGAGATCAATGAAGCCATCAAACTGCAGAAGAAAAAAGGAATAGTTGAAATACTATGATCAACTGACTCATAGTCTTCGGGTCACAAACCAAGATTCAATATATTAGTAAACTGTTTTCCATCTTGTCTTCAAACAATAGTTGAACGTAAGAGTTATAGTATGATTAACATTGATTTGTAAGTAAATTAAAAGCTGTTCGTTGTTAACCTTCTTTGAGCGCATTCCACAGAAGCCACTCCGACTGATGTTCAACTTCGATCCCTCACTAAGGTCTACGGAAAGGTTCCCCGAGAAAATTCCTATAAAAGATATATAGGAGAAAAGCATCACTAAGTGAGCAGTGTAAGAAACATAATAAAGACTATAAGAAACAACGCTAACATAACATAGAAATTTCTCATATTTTGTTAATGAATATCACGACTACGACATTGTAAATGGCAGATGAATCCACAACAAAAAGTTATGAAGATGCTAACCAGCGCCGTCTGATCCTTTTCCTCCATCTGGGATCTCCAGGGAAGCCGAAGATAATCCTGTAAAATAATCATCAAACATGTCGTCACCAAATAAATTATAAAATACAAAACAAATTGTCTATATGAATTAACAAAGCATGGAAATGCAAGGGAAACAACAACAAGAAACAATATCAGGCGCTCTTTACTAAGAAAATGCTTGAACCTGTCTACGTAAGTACCTCCATATTCAGAATCGGAATAAAGATGCCATTTCTTCAAGTCTTCTTTCGAATGGAACTCATATATATACTTCTCCGCAGGTGGTATCCATTCTTCAATGTTCCACGTAAAAGCTAACAGTTTGAAAAGTGGTGAAGATAAGTCAGAAACTAGCACTCCCTGCTACATTCAAAAGCACTAAAGCTAGTAGAAAGATATAATGGTAATCCCAAAAAAGTTGATAAGTCTTGGAACATAAAAAAATTGCCATTTATCTACAAACATTACTTGCTATCAACACACAAGCAGGGAATCAGTAGATGAAGAAAATAAGTAGGACAAAAAGGTGGCAAGTGAATACCTCTCTTTGTTGCATTTACTGAGGCTTGCAACAATGATCGAAACCTTGACATGTCTCTGTAGCTGCTTTCCCAAGAGAAAATAAAGAAAGCTTGTATAAATATAAAACATTGACTGTTACGAACCAAATCTTATATTTTCAATGTCAATCACCAAATCACACACACGAAGACTCCATGATCATAACCACACTCCAAAAAAGAGTATAAAAGATAACATCTTTGCAAGGTTAGGCTATATCAGAAACTCACGCATAACGGCATAATAGACAACAACAAAATACTATTGTGTACATTGGAGTGAAGAGGCCTAAATCGATAATGAAGTGAATTCAGCATCATTAGAGGAGCTAAAGCTCTTACTCCTTGACCCATATGAACACAATAATAAGGAGAACCTAACAGATCCCTATACACCAATGAATAAGACTATTTACTCACTGAGGCATTTCAACAAACACATTGTAAGCCAAAAATCGATAAAGTCTGTCACATATGCAGAGGGCATTTGTAGCCAAATTCTTCAGAAAAAAAAGCTCTACGATATCATAGACGCTATACTTAAGAGATTTTCATTTGAATCTGCTAGTCCAAACCTCCCAAGGAACATATGAAAACTCAAAAACAAGAAGATCTGATCATTATGACAAGCGAAACTCTCAGAACATACAAATAATTATCTCTGTTGTTAGGGTTTCAGCTGAAAATGAAGCGAGCAAAATATAACTCACTCACTGGGATTCTCCGTCACCGTCGCCAACGTTGCACAATCAGCGTCGGAGTAGCAGTCAAACTACCAAGACGCACGTCGTCGTCGTCCTCATACGCTGCGTTTCATGACTCATATCTTCTATAATGGGCCTGGTTTGGGCATGACTCATATCTTCTATAATGGGCCTGGTTTGGGCATGACTCATATCTTCTATAATCGGCCTGGTTTGAGCCCGGTTTTTCAGTGCGGCTTAGAGCATGTACATTGAGGGTTCATAAGGAGGGTTCACACAGTTTTCTAGATGAACAGTGATGAACCTGTGGCTTTGGGGTTCTCTCTGGTGAACCCGTATCACCACTGTTTCGCGGCCCACGATATGTGGCGGCCCGCGATTGGTCTATTTTTTTTTTTTTAAATAAAAAATAAAAAGAAAAACAAAAAACTTTAATAATAAAAAAAAAAAAATGAACCTCAAGGAAGATTCATTGGTGTGGATGCCCTTAATAGCACAGACAGGTGACCGACTTTAAATAATAGTCCACATTCTTTTTTTTGCCAGTGTTAAAAAGCATTACATGTTTACATAACCATTGATATATTGTGTATTTTTAGCGAAGTTTCGGTTAGTTACGTCCTAGAAACTTTGGTAACAAATATGCTAATTGTTTGGAATCTAATAGCACCACTTTAGCTAAGAGAAGTTTCTTAAATCTCCTAAATAAAAATTGTCTCTTGCACTGTTTCGCGGGCTCTATTAACACGTGGCGGTCCATAACTGGTTTACTTAAATTTTAATTTTTTTTTTATATTAGAAAAAGGAAAAAAGAAAAAATAAGAGACCCACACATATGTCTCTAGAATAATTATGCTCTAACACTTCAAGAATCCTACACGTAACTAAGTAATCATATTCGACTTACTTCGTTGTTATTTGTTAAAAATGAGCTCTGCAATAGGATCATAGGGATACAATCTTCATGACTTCTTCTCTTACATCCAGGTCCAACTATATATCACTGTGTTCCTACCTCGCTTGGATGCACGTAGTTATATTTGACGCCACTATTAAAATCATATAAAAACTACGGTATATATAGTGTGAACTCACAATAGGCTTAAAGTTATATACTAATAAGATTTATGAATTATTTCTTCCCGTGACAGTCAATTCTGCCACTAGGAAGGCAAGTAGGACGGTGCATGCAACTGGGTGGCCATGCACGTCATGTGGCGGCGCATTTTATTCTTTTATGCAAAATAAATACGATGCGTATATGAAAGAGAGCAAAAATCATTGGAACATCAGTTTTATCATTGACGTTATTACAATTCCTAGTATATGATTAGAGAAGATAGGAGTACCAAATCTTTAAAAAATTGCTGAGGAAAACAAAAGCGAAGTAAATATCGCCGTCAATAAGTGTAGAACTCAGCCAACTCCTCGACGGATCCTCTATCGCAATCGTCATCACCATCGTCCTCGTGATTAGAGCAACTGTTCTTAAGCATCCATAGCAAGTGCTCGAACAATACGACCTCACAAGCTACTAAGACCGCCTTTTGATTATGACGTTCTTCAATGAATCTCGATGAACGATCAAGTAACTCTTGGAAAAGTGGATGGTCAATGACGTGTGAACTAAGCATGTAAGGTCTTCGAGACTTCCCAACGTAAACTAGTTGAAGATCATCGCATTTTGAGACCTCGGTGGTGGTGGCGGAGGTGGTGGATACGGTGGTTGAGTGGTGGTTCTTGGTGAAGGAAGGCCATTTCTTTATGACCGACTTAAGCTTTGTTAGCTTCCCAAATTTAGCCATTAGAGCAAAGAATAAATCTTTGATTTTGAACGATATTGGAGGTTCTTAAACCAAACAAGAAAAAATGAAAATACAACTAATAATATTGGAGATTTTCTTGAGATTTGGGCTAGGGTTTGTGTGTGTATGTTTATCAAGAATATCTCTTGAAGATTATAAAGTTATGCGTTACGAGACGTGAGAACGAAGAAATATGTTGGTTCAATGGTTTGTATTTATACTGAGAAAGATAGAGAAAGGTGAACAGCTAATAAAGATAAGGGTACAGAATCCGTAAAACTAGTGTCTCGTCGCTATCTTTTAAAAAAAAAATATAATTGACATGAATATATGTGCATGAATGCATGTTGATATGTGAATACGTGTGTGTATGAGTTGGACAATCCCCTGTTGTGGGTAGGTTGTCTAATGATCGGATACAGGGGGTAATCGATTGTTTTTTTAGATAAAGATTACACCATGTCCATGATGTTGAAATAACATATTTGTATGATGATTATAACCATAACATATATTTAAAAATATTCATCCATATAAGATCTAAAACACTTGGCCAGAAACAATATGGAATACAACTAATAACTAAGTTGTTTTGGTGCGCACCAATTAAATCACAAGGGGGTACAGATATATTTTTCTTCATTGAAGAAGCGGTCAATACATTTTAATTCAAAGTAAATTTAGTTTCGTTATATAGAGCAAATTCGAAAACTGAAATCATAAGTGTACATTTAATCCCGTGGAGAAAACCCTTTGCAGCTGTCGTTGTGGAACACGAATGGTGGAAGTGAAGCTAATAATTGAAGGAGTTTCGATAACTTAAAAAAAGCTAAAACAATAAAAATAAAAATAAAGTTTACGCCAAGAGAAAAACAATAAAAATAAAGCTAAAAAATGGTCAAACTTTATTTTTAGTATATAAATAGTTTACGCCAAGAGAAAAACAATAAAAAAACAATCCCGAACATAAAAAATTCATTGCCTAATTAAGTAATACTGATGATTAGTACTAGTAATCATTCAAATGATTTATTATTAAAAGCAATCTTTTATCAGATTAAGTCAACGCAAAGGATATTTGATTATGTACATTTTACTCTATGTTCAATTCAATGTAAGCGACTAATAGTTCTTTATAAAGTATAATATCATATGTCAAAAGTGGTAACTTATAAATTTTGAAACTAGATTACTAATATGTTCAAAATTAAGAACTTAGTGTAAACATGACTTTGATCTTCGTAAGCAATGTATGTTATTAGGTAACAAGGACAAAATCATGTTTACAATTGCAGTAAAATATGGAATGGGTTGAAAATCCCCTTAGTAATTTAGTTTAGAAAGTTATAAAAAAGAAGACCCTGGTCCTCATAATATACCAACTCTATTGAATGAAAACTTTTATCTTTTTATGTTAAATCCAACCCCATCCAACAGAATTTTTAATAGTGAAGCAAATAATTGCATTTTTCATTTATCTTGTAAAAGATCAGACAGCTTTTGGTTTTGGTGGGCAAACCAATTGGTAGCCAGCCAGCCAACAGCCCATACAATTAAAATATTTAAATTAAAATATTTAAATTAAATAAAATACTTTGAACAAACAAGTTAGTTGCAAGAGCAAATAAGCTAGTTGCAAGAGCAAATAAGCTAGTTGCAAGAGCAAATAAGCTAGTTGGTATGTTGTTGTTGTTCTTAAAAGAGTACGTTATAGATATGTCAATAGACTTTTCCATCGTTTAAACCTTTTTAAATCATGTCCACATACAATACATAAAACTAAGGGATTCACATTATAAAGCAACATGCATAAGACTCTGACATAGATACAACAGTCTGTTTAGAAGAGATCCCATTGTCACTTTCGCCTGTGGTATGTTTGGTTTGTTGTTAACGAGACATGAGTATACGAATCTATTCTAACTACTCAACAAATGTTAGGCGACGGAATAGGAATTGTACATAATATATACAGTGTGTTGCTTCCAACTTTTAATCACACAAATCATTGCTGTTCAGCCATTGGGCCGTAACAAATTACTAGAAAAATTAAACCAAACCAAACCAAACTCTCTATATACCAAAAACAAACAAAACCCAAATTTTGTGAGTGATGAAAAAAACAGAGAGAAAGAAATAAATACAAGAAGACGAGGACCTTTACAGAGCTGAGCATGGTATGTACAAAGATGCGGCTGTTATTGTGTCGGCTTTGTGTGTTTTTTCCTATTATCATGCCTGACCAATCTTTCCTTACCGTGATAAGTAACTAGCGTTAACTTCTCGTGCAAGACACACGTTTCATCTCGGAACCCTTGACAATGATGATTTTCCGTGTAGAACCCACTGTGTGAATTCATTTGAGTATCCATCTACTAAAGGATATTCAATGAAACCTCCTCGTTCATTCAAGTTGCTAGGAAACTATACAAATTTGGAAAAATCAGACCCGGGTCAGTGTATTTGTTTAGCTAAAACTTACAAGGTGAATAAAAAGAGTGGAATGGTGATGTAGGACATTACCTCAAGAATGTTTGTATCAGTTGTAGAAGTGATGGATTCATCCATGTCCGTGAACATGTTATCTGACGACACAGAGCTGCACAAAACATTTAGACCATTAATATACTAGGCTAGTATTACACAGAATAGATATATCTCAGTTACTTAGAACAAGGTTAATCAGTTTGTAATGAAAGATGTATAAGGGATGAATAATAATAAAAAAATTACCTGCAAAGTTCAAACATTTCATCTGCAGGAGTGAATCTAGCATTGTATGAGTGTGAAAAGCCAGGTACATCATCCACCACGTGAAAGTCAGACGTAGAGCTACTCCCTTGTAACATTTGTCTTGATCCTGTTCGTCTCAAATGATCTTCATCTCCAATAGCCGAGCGGAAGCTGAAGAAGTTATCAAAAGAGGAAGAAAAATCAGAAAGGAGTAACAAAACGAGTTGCTTGCAACAAGTTAAATAAAAGAGACTCTGATGAACCACCTTGGAGAAGCTGGTTCAGCTTCAACAAATCCAGAGTCTGAAGTGGTTTCCCATATAACACCGTTTAACCCTTCACGTGAAGGCTCTGGATTTTCGAGTATAGGCTCCTCCAAATTCAGTTCACCCAATAAGAGAAGGTTATCGGAAAAGGATCTTGAAATTTTTGGCCTGCAGTTCATATTGTGTATGGAACATGACTCAGTATTTTGCAGTTATATACTTATATGTCAATTTATATAGAGTGCTGGTTTGATCAACAAGGTACCTTAGGTTTTCGATGTCTAGGTTAGAACTGGTTCTTCTAGTGTTGCGTTGGTCAGAACCCAACTCCCACGGGGCTTGTCTTCCCAGTTGAGGCCCTGATTTCCCCAAGAAACTGTCAAGAGAAAGAATTTTAAGACCAGACAAACACATAGCAAGGTTTTAAAAAAAAAAAAGATGAGAAGTTTTTAACAAAGATTGGGATTCCTTATTTCTATTTAAGAACATACGAATAGTTCCGTGATTAAAGCTTACACATTGATGGCGTTCTGCTTTTCGCCGTCTTGATAAGCGTTGTTGTAATGACGACGAAACGCTGTGATCATGTCACGGTGTTTCATCATCATGTTCCACTCACCTCTCAGGGCACTAAACATCTGTTAAACCATAAAATTTCTGAAGTTGTAACACATAGTTTATTGGAGATCAAATAGAAAAATGTATTGGAGATCAAATCACCTTGGTGTGTGCTTCAGAGCCAGCATACTGAATTGCAATTGCGTCACCTACGTTTTCGTAAACTTCCATCAGTTTCTTTGCCATGGGATTGTCCTTATCGACGATAGGAGGTCCTGTGATACCCAATGTACGCAGCTGCTGATTAAGAGCTACCAATCCGTGGGAGTACTGAGCAACATTAGTACGATCCAAACAGTCTACGCAGTTTGTTCTCAAGACCCCACTTTGAAGCGAATGTATATCCGCCTTCAAAGCTTCATTTTCTAGAATAGTTTCCTCTTCATCTTGATTCAGAATATGGTTACTGGAACATACACTGTAACATTAGTATTAGGATTTAGGACTTACCAATAGATGTGCAATACAATCAAAATTATGTACTAGATAGAAGTCATGAGTACTTCATTCGCATGATGCATATAGCATACCAAACTTACTTGAAGAATGAGTCGTTAATTACACCTTCAACTCCTATGCCTAAAGGAGCTTCACAGAAAAATAAGTCAATTAAGTCTAATGCTCTCTTCCCAAGGGAACACAACTGCTCGAATGCACCATCAACTCCGCTGCAAAATGCAAGTAAAAATAGGCAAAAAGTTTTAGGACGTAAGACTTATTATACTAACCCACCAATATCTGCTTAATAGGTGAATAAATGCAGAGAACCTTTTGAAGTGTTTGTTTAGATCAAAATGAATTGCCTTTATACGGTTTTCCTTCTTGGTGTTTCTGTTGATAGACCAGATTGCCTTTCCAAACTCTGCTCTTAAGATGCTTTCTCGATGCTCTTTATCACCTGTCTGATATCACAGAATAGCAAAGAAACTCAAATATTCCATCACCCGTGTATAAACTTTGTCATGGCCTAGAAAATTATGAAGCCTACCTTTAGAAGATTCATGATGATTATCCGCTTCCCATATCTCTGTCTCAGATTCTCAAAATGGAGTCGAGTAGCCACGTAGTTCCCGTCATTGTTGTTCACTGTTACCGGTAAAAGAGAGAAACATAAGCCTTAAAAATAATGTTAGAAGTAAAGATCCTTGTTTTGCAATGTAAATGGTGCTTACATATTATATCGGGTTGTGGATTGAGCACAGATGTCTCCTGGGACCAGAAGAGTGGTATGGAGCCTCGAACCTGCACAACTGATGTTATAGGGATTTTATTCCCCTCTGGAACCTCTTTGGAAACAATCTGCTCTATCTCAACTTCATTGGCTACGCTACCTTCCTCATTTACACCACGCCTTAAATATCTACATATTAACAGAGAGAGAGGAGGCAAGGATTGTTAGTTAGTCCATGAGAGAAAAAAAAAAACAGAATGCTATCAAAATAGACAAGTACCTTGTACCAGCATAACGGCGTGAACGCCGAGCAATGACAGTCAAAACAAACTCTTCATCAGATACTGAACATTTAATCTGTACAAAAGCAAATGAGCAGTAGAGATTAGGTCTTGTTAAATTAGCAAAAGTTCAGACCAAACCAATCTTTTATGGTTACCTGTTCAAAGAATCCGTATACCAGTTCAACTGTCCATACGGTATTCTTGAGGATCTCTCTGATCCCGCGTGTTAAATATTCGTTCCACACGAACATACTCTTGTCGTGAATTTTTCCTTTTTCAGAGTTGCATATATTCTTCTGGAGAGAATACATGAGGTGATACGTGTAGCTGAAGTAGAAGTTTTTGCTAAGATCCACCATGTTGAAGAGCTTCCTGTACCTATAATACGAGGGAGGGGGGGGGAACATGTCAGATATGTGTTCTAGTAAGTAAGTTTACACAAGAGTTTTTAGTTTTTCATATGGATAATATAATCATTACAAGAACTATAGGTTAAATAACTTGTGTTTCAGATTAAATACCTTTTCTCAGCTGCAGAACCAGCCACTCTGGTCTCACTGGAAGGATATGGAACCATGATCATTTGACTCTCTGCGACACCATAGACAGTATGGCCACATATCTCGCCCACTTTCTTTCTTCTTTTAATCACTAGCATGTAATAAGGCCCCAAGAATCTAACAAACCCTGCACCAACATTGCTCCATAACTTTAACAACGACACACAAAAAACACTGAGAAAAGAAAGAACTAAAATGTTTTGGCACAAACATACCAATGATTCCATAGCAAGTAGTCTCTGCTCTAAGGCCACCATACTCCTGGTTCCCTCGACTAACCCATTTTTTAAGTTGGACAATATCATCATGCGTATACCTTGTAGGATCTTCAAACAAATTCAACTCCTTTGAGTGCGTTCGATCAATCTTAAGAACCCTCCAAAAAGTCTTCTTCTCGTCTCTCCCAATCAAGTAAAAATTCTGCCAAAAAAAAAACAACCAATTCATTCACAATCATCAAAACCAAAATGTAGTTTTTCACTATAAACATATATCATTAGTTAATTATAGAAAACTTAGAACCAAAGACTCTACATTATGTAAAGCTAAAGACTCATCCCTTACACTACAGATCATATGTAACCACCAAGCAAATACTTAAAAACAGTCTCATCAAACATAAACCGAACCGTTATTGAATGCAAACCGGAAAATAGTGCTGTTCTGTCTAAAACAAAATCAAAAACCCATTAAAAGCATAAATGTATTATCCGTAAATGAGTTGATGATGAAAGATCACATTGGTGCGAATTATTCATAATCAAAAGAGACTAATACACAATGATTGAGAGAAAGATGAGGAGTAGTACCGTGCGAGTACTGTAGAGCTTGAGTTTGTGAAGAACAGGCAAGTCAATCAGTTCGTGCCTCGGGTCTTCCCGAGGCTCCGATCCCATCAGACCAAATTAAAATTTGAAATTCTGGAACCTAAGATAGTTCGGAGCCGGTTTGACCCCGATTTCGAACCGGTCAATACAGAAAAACAGAAACCAGATATGTATAGAGAGAGGGTGAAGGACGTGAAATCGGATTGAATTATGTCGGAAAATTTTGGGAAGAAGATAAGGAGGAAGAGTGGAGCCGTCGAGGATGTGACCAGGTCCGAGAGGGAGAGAGGAGAAGACCTGACTTTTTTTTAAATGGTAAAAAACTTTTTTAGTTTTTGCTTTTCTCTGTTACCTTTTCGGCGCTAAATCGACTATATTTATAGCTTCTACGATACGGGGTCGTTTTGTAGTAACTTGGTGTAAAAGGTCTACTACTTTTTCTTTTGCGTCATTTTGTTTATTTTTCTCCCTCTCTAGTTAATTAAACGACAAATTATAATTAGTCAAATAATCAGATGCAAAGTACAATTAACTTTTCACCTTTTCTTTGTCAAATATTTTAAAATTCTTAGAAAGACAGTCTCCTTTTGCTTTCTCTTTACTCGGTTTGTGAATATATTTTCGCAGAAATTTCCGAGTTATATTTTAAGTTTTTTAACCGGATGAAAATGATTGTAAGATAATTGATCTCAATTAGTGTAGCCACGCCTTTTTAACGATGGAATGTCGTAGAGGTGCACGCTAAACACATGGAGGAAGATTTGGGTCCACAATAACATCTATTAAATATCATTCACGGTGATGACTTTTAATTACGAAATAGTATATATCTAAAGTTCTGCAAATGATACTATTTTTTAATTATATGGTCCAGCTTGCGTTAAAATTTTCAACAAGTTCAATAAAAGGAGTGCAATTAGGCTACTTTTTTTTTGAAACACAATTAGGCTACTTTTTTTTTTGAAACACAATTAGGCTAGTTTATAAATGTCAGTTTATGATGATTTTGGTTACATAAAGAACTGCAAATGCATGTTACAATTAATATTTAGACCAAAAAAATACATGTTACAAACGGGTAGATATTTGGAATTTGATTAACTATAATGTTTTACTTAACACACAATTTGAACACGTAATGGCCGACCCCGTTCGTTGATTAGAATAACCAGAGTCCTCTTAATGATGGACATGTGTTATGTATAACGATAGATTATAGTTTATACGCGATATGTAAACCATTCGTTCATTCCATGCTTTTCAAAATACTATATACTACTACATAAATCAAATTACTTGTCTGATAAGTTCAAACTCTTCCCAAATATTATTGACTTTGAAAAAATATTAAAAAACTGAGAAAAATCGTCTTTACAATATTATTGGTATTATTATTCATATTTAATTTACTTAGATTAATTAGAGTTATAAATTCCACATTCCAAAACTATATTTTATCCTCCAACTATAAACTCCAAATCTTAAATTAATTAATCCTAAAATTATAAATTTATTTTTTTTATCTTAAAAATTAAAATAAACATTTAAAATGATAGTAAAAATGTGGTATTTTAGAAGTTTCCGAAAAAAAATTCTCCCTCTATCATAATATATGATATTTTGATTAAATGTTGTTGGGTTTTCCCTCCATTAGCCCAAAACTAAAATAATAAAATTGGTTAGTATAAGTATGATCCACTAAAAGCCCATGAAGAAGAAGTATGTGGAAAATGGAGAAAGATGAAGAAGTGTGTAGAAAAAGAAGTGTGTAGAAAAGGAAGTGTGTAGAGAAAGAAGTGTGTAGAATTTTTAATAGTTACCTTTCCATTAGTATAAATAGGGGTGTTTAGTTCATTTGTAATCAATCAAGAAAAGCAAGAAAGAAAAACAAGAGAGAAAACACTTGTAAGAGAGAGTTTCCTAAAATTTCATCTTTGTAATAAATCTCTTTCCTAAATATTAAGAGTCTTCTTCTTAAACTCTTAGTTGTCTAAATCCCATCTTCATCTCACGAAGAATATTGGGTAATTTTCCCAACAAGTGGTATCAGAGCAAGGTTCAAACATATCCTCAAGATCTCGTGTGATTCAAGATGGAGGCTACCGTTACCGTTGAAGGTGACATGTTCAAACTCACGACAGACAACTACTCTTATTGGAAACCGATGATGGAAGACCACCTTTATTGTAAGGATTTACACGAACCCATCATCATGAAGGAGAAGCCGGAAGGAAAGGATGACAAAACGTGGGAAGTACTAAACCGAAAGGCGGTTGCTGTAATCCGTAAGTACATTGACCGATCTCTCTTTGAACATGTCTCTACCTATACAAATGCTTATGAATTATGGACAAAGCTTGAGTCTATGATTCAAAAGAAAACGCCTCGAAACAAAGCTCTTCTTGTCCGACGGTTAGTAAAGTTGGAGTACAAGGATGGCCAAAACATGATGGAGCACTTGAATAATTTCAAGGGACTCGTAAATCAGCTTAACAAAGTTGATATGAAGGTTGAAGATGAAATGCAAGCCCTTTTACTCCTTAGTTCACTACCGGAGAGTTGGGACACACTAGTTGTCACTCTAAGCAATTCAGCACCGGAGGGAAAGCTTACCATGGACACCGTCAGTGATAGCCTTCTAAATGAAGAAGTCCGGAGGAAGGAACGAGACTCGAGTTCTTATTCAGAAGCCAACATCGTTGATAGAAGAGGTAGAGAGGAGACTCGTGTTCACAACAAAAGCAGAGGACGAGACCAATCTCGAAGAAGATCCAAGTCACGACCAAGAGTAACCTGCTACTATTGTGGCAAGCCGAACCACATGAAGACGGAGTGTCGGTTTTTCAAGAAAGATCAACAAGCAGGTAATATTAAACCAGACCGGTTCAATCCTCCGAAGAAGCATGAAGACAAGACTACCACCATTGTTGAAGACCAGAGCAAAGACCTATATCTCGTTGGAGAATGTAATCTTAGCTCTGATGATAGCTCATGGATCGTTGATTCTGGTGCTTCTTTTCACGTCACCCCCTCATGGAAGCTTCTTCACAACCTACCAAAGTGGTGACTTTGGTGAAGTTCAAATGGGAAACCAAGGAAGAAGCAAGATCGTTGGAAAGGGGGATGTTATTCTTACATCAAACACTGGATGTAAGATAATTCTTAAGGATGTGAGGCATATTCCCGATATGAGACTCAATCTCATATCAACAGGGAAGCTTGATGATGCCGGTTTTGATAGTCATTTTGGCAGTGGCAAGTGGAAGCTAACCAAAGAGAGTTTGATCATGGCTCGAGGAAGAAAACAAGGCTCATTATACGTAACACAAGCCAAGCTTTGCAAGGAGGAAGTTAATGTTGCAAGCGACGACATGGATACATGGCACCGGAGACTTGGGCATATGAGTGAGAAAGGTCTTAATATACTTTCTCGCAAGAAACTTATTCCTGATATGAGAGGTACGTATCTCACACCATGTCATCATTGCTTAGCCGGAAAACAACATAGAGTCGCTTTCCGAAGATCTTCTACACCCACGAGAAGGAAGCATATTCTTGATCTAGTGCATACTGATGTATGCTCCATGTCTGAGAAATCAAATGGAGGTGCATCATATTTCGTCACCTTTATTGATGACCATTCAAGGAAGGTATGGGTATACCTTTTGAAGACAAAAGATCAAGTTCTAGATGCTTTCAAGGAGTTTGTAGCCCAAGCAGAAAGAAGTACGGGTCAAAAACTCAAGTGTGTTCGATCAGACAATGGTGGAGAGTACCGAGGTCCTTTTGAAGCATTTTGCAAAGCTCATGGAATCAGAATGGAGAAGACACCACCAAAGACGCCACAATTGAACGGGCTTGCTGAAAGAATGAATCGGACGATTACAGAAAGAGTTCGGTGCATGCTCTCTCACGCTAAACTACCCAAGCCATTTTGGGGAGAAGCTTTAAAGACTGCAGTGGATATTATAAATCTTACACCATCAGTTCCTTTGGAAGGCGATATCCCGGAGGAAGTTTGGTCGGGTAAGAAGGTCTCCTACAATCATTTGAAGGTGTTCGGGTGTAGAGCATTCGTCCACATTCCTAAGGATGAACGAGCCAAGTTAGACTCTAAAACTAAAGAGTGCATCTACCTTGGTTCACCAAAGGATGATTTTGGCTATCGGCTTTGGGATCCAATTAACAGGAAAGTGATTCGGAGTAGAGATGTTGTTTTCTTCGAAGATCAAACAATCGAAGACATCAATAAATCAGAGAAACCAAAGCTAAGGGTTGTAAGGAGTGAAGATTCTCATAAGCCCCAAGATCATGAACAAGTGATTGGAGGAGATGGCGAAGAGGGTCCCATCATGGATCTAAATGGTGATGAAAGCGAAGAAGAAGAGCAAATGGATCCAGAGGAAGAACATGAGCCAAGAAGATCTGGAAGAGAGACAAGACCATCTGTAAGATACTATCGAGATGAGTATGTGAATCTTACAGATGAGGGGGAGCCACAAAGCTATGAGGAGGCTATAGGAGACATTCACAAAGACAAATGGGTAGAAGCTATGCAAGATGAGATGCAATCCTTGCAAGACAATCACACCTATGAGTTAATGAAGCTACCAAAAGGAAAGAGAGCCTTGAAAAACAAGTGGGTGTACAAGTTGAAGTATGAGGAGAGAAGCTCAAATCCAAGATACAAAGGCCCGATTGGTTGTGAAAGGATTCAACCAGAAGAAAGGCATAGATTTTGAAGAAATATTCTCTCCAGTGGTGAAAATGTCCTCTATCCGAGTGGTTTCTTGGTCTAGCAGCGGTCCTAGACTTAGAGATTGAACAACTCGATGTTAAGACGGCCTTTCTACATGGTGACCTCGAGGAGGAAATCTATATGGAGCAACCAGAAGGATTCAAGTCCCAGGAAAAGAAGACTTGGTATGCCGATTAAAGAAGAGTCTTTATGGTCTCAAGCAAGCCCCAAGACAATGGTACAAGAAGTTTGACTCTTTCATGGTGGATCATAACTTCAAGAAAACCAAGAATGATCATTGCACTTTCATAAAGAGGTACGAAAGCGGTGACTTTCTCATATTATTACTCTATGTTGATGATATGCTGATTGTGGGCCAAGACCGCAACAAGATAGCCGCATTGAAGAATGACTTAGGAAAGTTTTTTGTTATGAAAGATTTGGGGCAAGCTAAACAGATTCTTGGAATGAAGATCACTCGGGACAGGCCAAAGAAACTTTTATGGTTGTCCCAAGAACGATATGTTGAAAGGGTGTTAGAGAGATTCAACATGCACAAAGCAAAGCCGGTAAAATACTCCACTTGCTGGACATTTCAAGCTAAATTCAAAACAAAGTCCAACAAGTGAGAAGGAGAAAGAAGAAATGAAGACTACCCCATATGCATCAGCAGTGGGCAGTCTCATGTATGCCATGGTGTGCACCAGACCCGACATTGCCTAATGCTGTAGGAGTTGTGAGTCGCTTTCTAGCAAATCCAGGAAAGGAGCATTGGAAAGCAGTTAAATGGATCCTACGCTATCTACGAGGCACAACGAAGAGGTGTCTATGCTTTGGCAATGGAAAACTTGAGTTGAACGGTTATAACCGATGCAGATTGGGCTGGTGATAAAGACTCGAGAAAATCAACTTCAGGATTTGTGATTACCTTTGCAGGGGGAGCTGTCTCCTGGCAATCGAAGCTACAAAAGTGTGTTGCCTTATCCACCACGGAAGCAGAGTATATCGCAGCAACGGAAGCATGCAAGGAGATGTTATGGATGAAGAACTTCTTACTTGAGTTGGGAGTAAAGCAAGACAAGTACAACTTACTATGTGACAACCAAAGTGCTATTCACTTAGCAAAGAATCCAGCGTTTCATTCTCGCTCAAAGCACATCGACATTCGGCATCATTGGATACGAGAAGTTCTTGAAGAGAATCTCATACATCTCGACAAGGTACACACCGATAAAATTGGGCAGACTTTATGACGAAGGTATTGCCAATCAAAAAGTTTGAAGACTGCTGCCAAGGTATCAGTGTCGTGACAACTTTGGGCTAAGTCGGGAAGGGGGAGATTTGTTGGGTTTTCCCTCCATTAGCCCCAAACTAAAATAATAAAATTGGTTAGTATAAGTATGATCCACTAAAAGCCCATGAAGAAGAAGTATGTGGAAAGTGGAGAAAGATGAAGAAGTGTGTAGAAAAAGAAGTGTATAGAAAAGGAAGTGTGTAGAGAAAAGAAGTGTGTAGAATTTTTAATAGTTACCTTTCCATTAGTATAAATAGGGGTGTTTAGTTCATTTGTAATCAATCAAGAAAAGCAAGAAAGAAAAACAAGAGAGAAAACACTTGTAAGAGAGAGTTTCCTAAAATTTCATCTTTGTAATAAATCTCTTTCCTAAATATTAAGAGTCTTCTTCTTAAACTCTTAGTTGTCTAAATCCCATCTTCATCTCACGAAGAATATTGGGTAATTTTCCCAACAAATGTACACATTTTTTTTTAAATTACCTTTTACTAAAAATAATCACTGAAAATACAATTTATTTAATTACAAATGAAAATAGTAAGAACACAATAAGTTACACAGTTTTTAAATCACCTAAATTATTTAAAACATCTTATATTATAAAATAAAATAAATCTAAAATATTGTATATATTGAAACGGAGCTAGTAATATCTAACATAATTAGAGTTGAAAATGTTATTAGTATAAAGTTTCCGCCTATGAATTTTATAATTACGTGACTCGAGTATAAAATATACAAACTAAAACCAAATACATGATATATGATGGCCGACCGATGATAGCTTCGCAATGACTTACTCAAACATCCAGAAACGTTTTCGTAAACCATGTCCATTGGCACGAATACTACTGAAGGAAGACTTAAAATGGAAACAGGAAGTCAACATTTTTAAAAACAAAGACAAGCATTATCATGTAAACCTTGATTCTTTCCACAATCATATTCATACTAGCAATTTAGCATTGACAAACCTAAAAGCCTCAATTATTAGCAAACTTATGATTTAAAAACAATTTTAACGTGAGGTAAATGTTCTGAGTTTTAACAGTTTTTCACTTTTCACTCTGTTTTAAACCCAAACCACATGTTAGTCGGTTTGGTCTGGTACAGCTTACTCATTGAGATCCGGTTAAGTAACCCTTTGGATACCTACTCTGCTTTTCTTCACCATGCATATGATCCATTAACTTTTTTTAAGCTCTCCCATCCCATTCTTCATAGAACTCCTTAAGAAACTCTTCCATGAACTCGTGCCTTTTCTCTGCCCTCCTTTTACCCGCCTGATATTTTTTTCAACTGTCACATTCAAATCTCAAATCAAAGCAAAATTTTCAAAGTTGTGTAGAATAGGTTTTTCAGTTAATCTCACCTCGGTTTTCATCAGCTTCTTCAGCTTGAGGAGTTTCTCATGGAAGTGGTTAATAGTCGTTTGCTCCTCTTTCTTCATGTACTGCTCTTTGGTTAACTCTGTCCGGGGCTTGATCTCCGGGTCATGAAGCACTCCGTTCCTGCTTCCACCAAATGTAAAGCAACGAGCAATTCCTAGAACATAAAGAGGTCAAAA
>CAJHQP010006983.1:0-34844 GCA_905132765.1 Moricandia arvensis | reverse complement strand
TCTAAAACTCATCAAAATCAAGAGATATCACCCATCCATATAATTTAAGAGCTTTAACCTTAACTAGATTTCACGTTCGTGCGGATATTTTTTCTATTTTATAAATGTATTTGATATTATTACATATTTTAATTATATAATTTCTAATTTAGTGCTATACATTGTGTAACTCTATAATTTTTTTTATATTTCTTCCTCAAAATTATTAATATATAGTGATTTGTTTAAAACATTTTAATTTGTTATTAATTTTTATTACTTACTAATATATTTTCGAGTTGAAATACAATAAAATAACCATATGAAATAATCAAATAAAGAATCTCTTTCAAAATATGTTTTTTCTTTAATTTATACATTTTGCATATAATATATTAAAAATTTTATTTATTTATATTACTTAAAAGAAATATATTTAATATGTATAAGAAAATATACTTTAACATATATCATTTTAGTGTTTTACGGAATTTATAAGTAAAAACACTGTTTTGTTTAAATAATATAAACCTATTTTAGTAAATTTTATACATAGTAGTATCTACCATATTATTTTATTAAAATTTATTGATATATGATATTTTTGGATGTTATGATATTAAGTTTTATTTTTAAAAATTAAGACTTCATTGCTTTAATTTTTACAATATATTCAAATAGTTTTTTTGTGCTGCATTTCAAAACTTTATTCTTTATTATCCACGATTTTATCTTTTGTAGAATTTGCAATGTTATTATTTTGAGTGTAAATATTTATTATCAAAAATTTTATTTGTCAAAAAAACTCTAGAAAATTACACAACTATTTTTGAGTTTGGAACATAAAATTAACTTTGAATTTTTTTGTTACTACATCTAATCTATTATTTTATACATAAGATATTTGAATTTTGGTACTATTTTAAAGAAAACTCCCAACATATTTTTTATAATTAAAAAAAAATTTAAATTAAAATTTGATTTGTCATTAATATTTTAAGTGAGTTGCTAAAATACCATAGTTTTCTATTGATATTTTTAAAAAAATAGTATATGAATTAAAGTTTATTATATATTATTTTATTTTTGTATACAAACATTTTAAACAACATATTGTTGAGAGTTTCAATATAAATAAAATTTTAAATAACACTTTCTTCACCCGAATCAAATTCAACAATTGATTCCTTAAAGGAATCATTGAAAGGAAAGAGGTGGATATAACAGGTTCCCACTTTTGGAGAATGACCATCCAGTAAGCAAAAGGTAAGGTCTATTATCAAGAACTCTTCTCAGGTCATCTTCTCTTTCAAACCGAAATTGGAAACAATTGTTCCCCATATCTGACCCTACTGCTCTTCCATGTAGGTTCCATTTGCATGGGAGAGACGGGATGAGTGCCCAGATCTTCTGTTCCTGAGGATTGGTGAGTCTTCCTATGAGAGTGAGAGTGTTGTCTTTGATGAGGGCTGAGTTATCAAGGCTAGGAGCCTTGATTCTCTTGATGTTGTTTTCGTGGTCTTCACTCTTTTGATGCTTCCTTTTCTCTGCTTATGTGTGCCATGGTTCCTATTTCGCAAATCTCTCTGCTTATATGAATCTAGGTGCCATGATATGTAGCCCAAATCTCACATGATTCGGCCTTGGTTGTCTATAGCTCACTGGTAAATATACATCAGGGTTTTACTCTTTATCAGTGATTCTATTTATTTGTTTTTTAACAATTGTAAGTGTTCTAATAGGGTGAACTGGCACTTCAATCTGAGAAAGTTCAGATCAAGCGAAGTGGATAGAGTGAAAATAAGTTTGGCTTGTGTTTTCGCCTTTATGGCTGTTGGTGGGCCACTGATCATATACAAAGTTGGCATACTGGGATGGGTGAAGTTCCGTGGTTGGGCTATCACTTTTGGGTAAATGCTTGGCTCTTTTTATTTTGAGAAAGCATATAAAGCCATAAGGTTTACTCGTTTGTTGTTTCTCTATAGAAGAGCACGTTCACGATGGTTCATCATACGGCTCCACACATTCCTTTCAAGCCTGCGGATGAGTGGAACGCGGCTCAAGCCCAGCTTAACGGAACTGTTCATTGTGATTATCCTAGTTGGTAATAATGCACCTTCTCTGTGTTTGAGAGCATTTCTTTGGTTTTTTAAGATGAATTTATGTTTCTTCGTTGTGACAGGATTGAGATTCTTTGCCATGATATCAATGTACACATCCCACATCACATTAGCCCAAGGATACCAAGCTACAATCTTCGTGCGGCTCACGAGTCTATACAAGAGAACTGGGGAAAGGTAATAGCACACTTTGCTATTCCTGTAAAAGCTGTAATAATGTATGTAAGGACACACTATAAGATTCATGGGTTTCTTGCTTTGCGTGGTGTTGTTTCAGTATACAAGCTTGGCTACATGGAACTGGCGCTTGATGAAGACAATAATGACTGTGTGCCATGTCTATGACAAAGAGGAGAACTACATTCCTTTTGACCAATTAGCCCCATAGGAGTCGCATCCAGTAACATTCCTCAAGAAAGCAATGCATGATTACGCAGATCCATATATATGATCCATCGAGATGATCCATTCAGATTTAATGGAATTGTTTGTTTGTCAATCGAGATGGTTATCTTGATGAATCATCTAAATGGTCTAATGTTTGTTTTTTTCTCTATTTTCATCTAGATGAGTTTAGTAAATAAATTACTAAAATATCCATATTTTGATTTAATAATATGTTTGATACTAATTTTAATTGTATTAACTTTTATTATTAAGTAAACGAGATTTTCTGGTTTTGGTAAAAAAATATGAAATACTCACTTTGAAAAAAAACACAATTTTTGTTTTTGGCAAGAAAAATGAATTTTCCAGTTTTTGCAGAAAACGAAATTTTCGGTTTTGGAGTGACGGGGATTTTACGGTTTTTGTGGGAAAATAAGATTTCCGGTTTTTGCGAGAAAACGAGATTTGTCGATTTTAGCGAGAAAATGCATTCTGTTTTTGTTTTGGCAGGAAAACACATTTTCGGTTTTGGCGGAAAAACAAGATTTTCCGGTTTTGGCGGGAAAGCAAGATTTTTTTGGCTTTGATGGGAAAACGAGATTCTTTAGTTTTGGCAAAAAAAACTTTTCTTTTTGTTTTGGTGAGAAAACTCGATTTTTTTTTGCAGGAAAATGGTATTTTTAATTTTAGCGAGAAAACATGATTTTTTTGGTTTCGGCGGGAAAGCGAGAATTTCTGGCAGGAAAATGTGATATTCGATTTTGACATGCAAATGAGATTTTTTAGTTTTGACGGGAAACCAAGATTTTTC
This sequence comes from Moricandia arvensis, assembly GCA_905132765.1. NCBI lineage: Eukaryota > Viridiplantae > Streptophyta > Magnoliopsida > Brassicales > Brassicaceae > Moricandia > Moricandia arvensis. The sequence continues at coordinate 31,547 of CAJHQP010006983.1, read as the reverse complement.
ATTTTTTGCAGGAAAACAAGATTTTGGGTTTTGCGGAAAAATGAGATGGTTTGGTTTTGAGTAGGGAAATGAGATGTTTTGGTTTTGGTAAAAAAACGATATTTTCAGTTTTGGCAAGAAAAAATGCGATTTTTTGGTTTTGACAGAAAAACGAGATTTTTGGTGTTGCCAGAAAAATGAAATTTTGGTTTTGGGAGGGGGGGAGATGATTTTTTTTGCTTTGGCGGAGATTTTTTGTTTTGGCAGAAAAACAAGTTTTGTTTTTTTTTTGTTTTAGCGAAAAAAAACACGACTTTTTGGTTTTGAGAGAAAAATGAGAATTTTAGTTTTGGCAAGAAAAACGCAATTTTTTTTTTTGCTATTTTGCTGGAAAAAAATATTTTTTGTGTAGTCTTAATGGAAAATTACGTTTAGGCAAATATAATGATTATAGTGATGGGAGTTTAATTATTATGGTGATAATAACTAAAATAATTATTTTAATTAGAAACCCTTTCGCCCATTAGTTATTATACTGATTAGAAACAGAGAATTTAGAATAATTAAAATAGTTATTTTAATTATTTTATGCACCCATTGAACATGCAGCGAATGATGAACATGCAGCGAATGATGAAGAGAACGTAGTGGAGGAGGGTGGCTCTGATGAAGAAATTAAAGGCGATGCGTCTACCTCTGATAAAGAAGAAAATGAGGATGATGCGGATGCCTCTGATAAGGAGAATAAGGTCAAGAAGAAGGAGTGAAGGATGCAAACGACAAGGAAGAATCACGAGATGGTGATGAAGAGAAAAGGGAAAAAGAGGTAACACATTAGGGTTGAAATTTGATTTGTAGTTCTGTTTGAATTATCAATGTTGTGTTGAATGAAATAAGTATATAATTAAGATTTATGGGAATCCCTCATTTAAAAAAGCTGAGACTAGTTCCGCTGACCCTTTTCTCTTGTCGTTGCTTTTACTTAGACTCGTCCGAGAACATGTATGCATCTTCGTGTAACTTCTAATCGAGATTTTTTTTCTAAGGAACCCTTGCAGCTCGTAATCCCCCTTTACAGTTTGCTTGAGAACATTTTGCCACCAATCGTCTACACTCTGATTTCTAGTAATATAATGAAAACATTCACTAAATGAAGCTCTATCGAAAATCTCTTGAATTACCTTCTTACTTGGAAATTCGTCATTCTTACTTAGACTCAAACCGTCTTCCCATTCATCTCAATAGTGACTAGCTTCTGTGACAGGTGCCTGCTCAACATACTTACCAGTGGTTGGAACAACGGTATTCATCTTCACAACGATATTCGTCTCCATACCGGTATCCATATCCACAGCAGTATCCGTTTCCAAACCCATATTTGTATCCATATAATTATCTAGTGTTGTATCATCATCATCCGCGGCTTCTATTACCTCGTTCTTTTCATTTGCCTGCTTGTCTTCTACGTACAAAGTAATAACAGTAGGTATGATTTCATCCTGAATTGTTTGCAACTCGTCGTAATTCATACCCAACAAACTTTTCCCCACTCTTGAAAGTTGGTCTAGCTGTTTCATTCTACCACTAGGCTCCACAAGCAAAATACATCTTTGGTTATGTTTATGGGTGGACGTTAAGTAACAAAAGATCTGCATCGTCAATAATAGTTAAAGGTTGCTCACGTCCGACCACCATAGGAATGTAGCTCATTTATAGTTTATCCTTACGTTCATCCAACACAAGCTTCTTATACATCCTATCTTCTATCATTGACAAAGTCATATCCTCCACTGATGTCTTCAAAGTTATATTAAACATGCGGTCCTTGAATTTAAAATGTATGCTGACGTGGTTGTTCATTATATCGTGCGAAAGAATGGAACAAACTCAATAAACTGAGTACAGTTATCCAAACTTATACTAGTGGTTCCACGATGTTTCCAGTTATCCACAGTTATGCCAATAGTTCCACGTTATATAGTTTTACTACAATTATCAAGAACAAATTGAATTGGTTTCGGATGCTGATCGATCTAGCCCTGAATCTGCTGCTTATACCCCACCATTCAACAACTGAAATGCATTATATACCAATTTTCTATATTAATCGACCAGAAACGAAACAATGATGTTGTGCATTACTTCTAATTCGAATCTAATTACATTTAAACCCATATTTTTCCGATTAAAGCGCGAGAGAGTACAACTTACCTGCAATTCGATCAGCCTCAATGGAATGCTAGACATTGGTAAAGATCTCGTCCATGGCGACTGATGGCAGCACTACATAAGCTTTTGGGAGAGAGGCGAAGAGGACGAGCTGCATGATAATGGAGAAGGAGCTAGGGAGTTGCTGGATGATTAATTTCTTTTTCTACTTTTCATTATTTTTTTAAAAAACCGATCCAACCAAATCCGAAACCAAATTCGAACAGTTCTCCCTCCATAAGACCCAAATCAAGATTCACAATTTTCATTTTTTTTCAATTATAAGAGGGTATTTTCGTCATATCACACTTCATTAATGGATCAGAGGCATAGACGATTACAGAGACCTATGGGCGATTAGTCTATTAGATGGGGGCATGCAAGATGATTTCTATATCAGATGTGATATTACAAACGAACGCCATTGCGAGATGAGAGGAGGGATTATTCTAATTAGTTTCCACAGGGGCGCTGTAACTCCTTAGGTGTTTCGGTTTTGCCCCATTAGTTATGTATTTTAAGATGTAAACTAGCGTTCCAGTCTTCAGGTCGGATTCGGTTCGGTTTCGGGTCTTTTGGTTCCTAGACATTTGAATCCAACTACGTACTAGAATTTTTTTGGTTCGGTTCGGTTTCTCTCGGGTCCAGGTTGGTTCAGGTCAATAATTAAAATACCTGAAAATACCATAATTTTCGAGATCGTATCATGTCAGGATCGGGTTCGGGAATTTAGGTTCCGAAGAAGACACCAAACCGCGACCCAGTTCTTTTTATGGATCTAATCCGAGATCCAATTAACTCTTAACCGTCCCTCTAAACCCAATCTAAATTCTTTATTTAAAACTCTCAAACATCTGAACTAAATCGATTTTGGTTTCAAAATATATCTTCTCCTCTCTCACTTTTGGCATCTCTTTATTTTTCAGTGAATTGTTTTCGTGTCATGGTTAAAACAAGACAGAGTAAGAGGAAGATACGATTCTTCCGATGAAAGAAGCTGAGAAGAAGAGCGCAAAGAAGAAAAAAGACATGAAGTTTGTGGAGACGACAAATGAGTCAGTGATGGTGACCAATGGAGTGCTCTTATAGCCGATAAATGTCCTTCTAGATATTATGATGGCTGTTGATAAAGAAGGGTCTGAACCGAGCAAATATGCTCCAATTTCGTTGAGTCGACCATTGGAGGAAGAGGAAGAAGAACTGGAGAACATTGAAGAAGATTTGTGTAACAGAGATGAAGACGACGCAAATCAACATGCAACAAATGATGAAGAGAACGTAGTTAAGGAGGGTGGCTTTGATGAAGAAATTAAAGGCGAGATATCTGCCTCTGATGAAGAAGAAAATGAAGATGAGGTAGAAGAATCTGATGAGGAGAATATAGATCAAGAAGAAGGAGATAAGGATGCTAACAATGAGGAGGACTCACGAGATGGTAAAGAAGAGAAGGATGAAGAAGAGGTAACAAATTAGGATTCAAATTTATTCGTAGTTCTGTTTGAGTTATCAATGTTATGTTGAATGAAAGAAATGTAGAAGATTTATGGGTATCCCTCATTCAGAAAAGCCGAGACTAGTTCTGCTGGCCCTCTTCTCTTGTCATTTATTTTACTTTGACTCGTCCGAGAGCATGTATGCATCTTCGTGTGGTTTCTAATCAAGAATTTTTTTTGTCTCATGAATCCTTGCAGCTCGTAATCCCCATTTACAGTTTGCTTGAGAACATTTTACCACCAATCATCTACATTCTGACTTTTTAGTGATGTTATGAAAGCATACACTGGGTGTAGCCCTATAGATCACCTATTGAATTACCTTATTATTTGGAAATTCGTCATGCTTACCCAGACTCACACCGTCTTCTCATTCCTCTATATAGTGACTAGCTTATGCGACAGGTGCCTGCTCAACATACTTATCAGTGGTTGGAACAACGGTATCTGTTTCCACAGTAGTATCCGTCTCCACAGTAGTATCCGTCTCCACAGCGGTATCCTGCTCCATACTGATATTCCTATCCATCTTTTTTTGAAACAATAAAAGGGTATTTTCGTCATATGACACTTCATTAATGGACCAGAGGCATAAACGATTACAGAGAACTATAAGTGATTAGTCTATTAGATGGGGGTATGAAAGATGATTTTCTAGACCAGATGTGATACTACAAACGAACGATATTGCGAGAAGAGAGGAGGGATTATTCTAATTAATTTCCACTGGGGCGATGTAATTCTTTAAGTGTTTCGGTTTTTCCCCATTACTTATCTATTTTAAGATGTAGACTAAGGTTCGAGTCTTCAGGTCGGATTCGAGGCGCTTCTTTTTGAGTCTGGGTCATTCGGTTCCTAGGCATTTGGATCCAACTACATACTAGAATTTTTTTGGTTCGGGTCGATTCCTCTTGGATTCGGGTTGGTTCGGATCTACAATTAAAAAACTTGAAAATACCATAAATTGGGGTTGTTTGTACAATCGTCTATACACTTAGCCGTACCGTCCGTACAACTTTAGGTTGACCAAAAGTAAATGAATCGACCAAAGGTAAAAGAAGATTATCTGGGTGAAGATAACTTGGACGGTTATCACTTTTTACTTTGTGTCCACGTTCAGCAAACGTAAAGATAGGATATGACGTGTCTTGACAGACCGGCACAATTGGAAAAGAGAACATTTGATCAAGATGCCAAACGCATCAAGCGTGCAAGCCTCTCCGGCCACACATTTTAAATGGATGCTCTTCTTGGTCTTTGACTCCACACATTTCTTCTTCTTGTATCCATTAAGCTTATCTTTAGCTTCCTCTATATATTTGTAATTTCCTTCATTAATCAATACACATAAAGCTTTCGAGTCTCTTTTTTCTCTCAAGTGTTCTTGATCTCCCAAAATGGGTTCTTGAACTAATAGACCATTAGTGTCTAAATCTCTCTTAATCACTTTCATTCTCTCTTAGTCTCTCAAGTCTCTTCATTTAAACTGAGATTATACTCTAGATTTTATGGTATCAGAGCCAGGTTCAACTGAATCTGGGTTTTGATTTCGAATACTCAAGAACACTTTCTTTAATCCAAGAAGCTCAAAAATGGAAAACACAAAGATTATTATCATTCTGGTTACTCTCAAAGGTGGAAACTATCTTATGTTGTCTCGTGTTGTGAATACTGCCTTGGGAAATAAGGGCTTGTGGAAGTACATCCTTGAAGATGAATCTCCAAAACTCATTACTTATGAAGGCGACAATGAGATTGTCGTGTGTGATGAAGTAAAATGGGGGCAAGAAGACATGTTGGTGATGTCTATCCTTTAAAGCTCGTTGGATCCTTCAATTTCAGAGGCCTATAGCTACTCGTGAGAAGACAAAAGACTTGTGGGATACACTACAGAAGGTGTATGGAAACATCTCAGACCTTACTCGGTGTTTGAGATAAAAGGAGTTATCAACAGTTTAGCTAAAGAAGATATGGAGTTTACCAAGCACCTGAGAAAATTTAGAGCTTTGTGGTCGGAGCTTGAAATGCTGAGGCCGAGTACTACTAAATGCAGATGAGCTTAATAAGAGGCGTGAGCAAGAAACTTTTTTTGGCCTTTTGCTCACACTCAACTCCACATACAAACGATCTCATTAAGCACATCTTGAGAACTGAGAAGCTGCCCTCTCTTGAAGAAGTGTGTGCACAAATCCAAAAGAACAAGGGTCGTTGGAACTCTTTGGAGGAAAGGGGGAGATCACCTTAGGAAACCAAGCCGAAGTACCTCAAGAAAACAAGATCAAAAAGTATGAAAATAGGAGGTTCAATGGGAACTGTGACCATTTCAAGAGACATGGGCATAAGAAGTACCAATGCTGGATCCTTCACCCTCATCTCAAGCCGACCAAGTTCATGAAGGATTGGGAAGCAAGGGAGAATGCTACTTATGGAGCGAGTGATCAACATGGTATGAGTGGATGCTGATACCTCAAGCCGAGCAAATGAAGCAGAGGGTCGTGAGGGTGGTGAAAAGAAGGCTCTGGTGACCTACACTGCGCATCAGAACAATCAACTAACTCGACCAAGTGAGCATGAGTTCATCCAACAATCAGAAATAGATGATCTCATCAAAATGCTTAAGGATAATGGTAAAACTCTTAGTAATCTGAGTGGATATTCCTTTGGTGCATATAAAGTTGCTAGTATCCTTGAGCAAATTGATTATGCATATACTCATCCTAGCATATTTGGTCAATATCATAATGCTTATAACATGGCTAAATCACTGATAGTTGATTTAACTGCACCTAATCATATGATTAATGATACTGGTCTTATTAGAGATATATAACCTGTGCAATGGACATGTTACGATTGCTAATGGAGATAGGCTACCAATTAGGGATATATGCAAGTTGAAACGGTTTGACAAAGAATCTAGAGCTTTTATATGCATGAATTCACATCAAATTTGTAATCTGTCAAGAAGTGTACCACTGATTTACATTGCAATGTTATATTTAGTTCTAATGATGTGAAATTTCAGGATGTTGAGAGCAGTCGTTTGATTGGGTAAGGAGTGACCAAAGGAGACCTTTATTTACTTGAAGAGCTTACCCTCACTGTCTGATCATAGATGTTCATTTACTTTTGTCTCTGCTTCTGGTTTATAATAAAAATTCTTTGTGGCATGCTATACTAGGATATCCTCATGTTAGAGCTTTAAATTTAATGGTTCCATTCTTGTGTTTGAGAATAATGATTGTGAAACTTGTATTTTAGGCAAGCATTGTAAGACTATGTTTCAAAATTTTACAACTATCTATGAGCATTGTTTTGATTTAGTTAACTCAGATGTTTGGACTGCTCCTTGCTTGTCTAGAGGGAATCATAATTATTTTGTGACATTTTTAAATGAGAAGTCTAAATACACTTGGATAACTTTGATACCATCTAAGGATAGAGTGCTTGATGCTTTAAAAAATTCCAGAACTATGTGACTAACTATTTCAATGCCTAGTTTAAATTTTTTAGATAAGATAATGGTGGAGAATACACAAGCATTCAAGCAACACCTATCTCATCATGGAAATATTTATCAAACTAGCTGTCCCTATACCCCATAAAATGGTGTAGCCGAGAGAAAGAACATGCATCTTATGGAAGTTTTAAGGTCCATCATGTTCCAAGCAGACGTTCCAAATAGGTTCTAGAGTGATGATGTTTCTACTGCTTGGTACCTTATCAACTGACCCCGACCAAGATCCTTGGTGACCAGTCTCCGTTGGAGGTCTTGAACAAGTATATGCCAACCTTAGATCATTTGCGTGTCTTTGGTTTCCTATGTTTTGTACTAAAACTAGGGGAGTTAAGGAACAAGTTGGAAGCCAATAGCACTAAAGCCATGTTTATTGGATACTATCCAACACAAAAGGGATACAAATTCTATAATCCAGTAACTAGGAGAGTTCTGGTGTCTAGGGATGTGAAGTTTGTAGAAGAAAGGGGTTACTGTGAAGAGAAGAATCATGCAGAGGAAATAGTTGGGAATGAGGTTACTGTGAAGAGAAGAATCATGGAACAAGGAAAGAAGAGGAAATAGTTGGGAATGAGGATCATGAAGAATGAGAGGTCGAGGAAGATCAACTTGAGGCTGTTCAACCTCAACGGAGAAGTAAAAGGATAAGGAATCCTACATCTAACTGGGTGAATACAAGGGTGTATTAAAGCAGTGAAGCATCTTGATCAAGCTTTGTATTCCTTTGTGCATTACCTCGAAGAACATTGTGCCTTTATAATCAGTTTGGATGAAAGCCATACCAAGTTCGTAAGAAGAAGGTATGCAAGACAAATAATGGAGAGAATCAGTTGGTGTTGAGGCTGATGCAATGATCAAGAATGATACTTGGTATGAGAGTGAACTACCAAAAGGGAAGAAGGTTGTTTCCAAAAAATGGATATTCACTATTAAATATCTTTCAAATGAGAAGATTGATAGGAAGAAGACCAGACTGGTGGCAAGGGGGTTTACTCAGACCTATGAAGAAAATTACATAGATACATTTGCTTCAGTCGCCAAGCTTCATACAATCAAGATAATATTATCTCTTGCTGTGAACCTTGAGTGGGGTCTTTGGCAAATAGATGTGAAAAATGCCTTCTTGCAAGGAGGGTTGAAGATGAAGTCTACATGCATCCTCCTCCTGGTCTTGAGTAGTTGGTTAAGAAAGGGAATGTTTTGATGTTGAAGAAGGCAATATATGGTCTCAAGCAGTCACCAAGAGCATAATACAACAAACTGAGCACAATTTTAAATGGAAGAGGCTTTAATACGTCTGACCTCTACCATACTCTCTTCACCTTGACTACTCCCTCAGGTTGTGTGTGTTGATGATATCATCATCACATGAAGTGACAATATTGGGGATTCAATTGACCAAGAAATTTCTTAAATTTGTTTTTGAAATAAAGACTTGGGAGAGATGAAATACTTCATTGGTATTAAGATATGTAGGCCTAAGGAAGGTTTGTTTTTGTCCTGAAAAAATATACACTTGATCTTTTGAAAGATGCATGTAAACTTGATGGAAAGCGATCCAAGACAACTTTGGAGGATGGATACAAGGTTCCACATGAGAGGGAGACTGAAGACAACCAACCATTTGAGGATGCCAAGCTTTACAAAAAGCTTCTTGGTAAGTTAATTTACTTAACCATTACACGACCTGGTATTTGTTTTGCTGTGAATCTGGTGAGTCACCATATGCAAGTGCCAAAGAGCATCATTGGGGCATAGTGAAACCGGATCCTGATGTACCTGAATGGATCTCCTGAACAAGAAGTGTTGATGGGGTGTAATAGGAGCACTGAAGTTGTGGGATACTGTGATGCTGATTGGACTAGAGATAAGACTGATAGGAAGTCGACTACTGGACATTGCACATTATTGATAGGAACTTGGTTACTTGGAAAAGAAAAAAGCAAAAGGTGGAATAATGTTCAGTGCAGAAGCAGAGTATAGAGCAATGATGAAGCTAACGAATGAGTTGGTTTGGATCAAGGGCATACGGAAGCATTTGGAGATAGTCCAGTCCACTCCCATTACTATGCATTGTGACAATCATGCATGAATCCATATTGCCTCTAACTCGGTGTTCCATGAAAGAACCAAGCGCATTGAGGTTAATTACCATAAGGTGAGGCGGATTCCCGTCCAAGGAGTTATCTTGCCATGCTATACAAGAAGTGAAGATCAGTTGGTTAATGTGTTCACTAAGGCGCCTAGACAGAAGACCATTGAGTTTATCTCTCACCGGCTAGGACTCACTGATCTTACTAGAGGCAGCTAATCCCCTTTGTCATGAGGTCTTCATTTTTTTTCCTCATCAAGGTTTTATCCCAATGGGTTTTCTTTGGTGAGGTTTTTAATGAGGAGAATCTCATGACATCTAAGCTTGACTCGTTCCCTTGATCAAGATTGAGGGAGAGTGTTGAAATGAATAAGAAATGAAGAGATAAATACTTGATGAGGACGTGGAGTGTTGAAGAAGGTTAAAGAAATCAGAAGGAGTGAATTTGGGGTTGTCTCTACAACTGTCCGTACATTTGGCCATACAGTCCGTACAGCTTTGGGTCGACCAAAAATAAATGGGTTGACCAAAAATAAATGGGTCGACCAAAGGTAAAAGAAGATTACCCGGGTGAAGTTAACTTGGCCAGTTACCATTTTTTACCTTGTGTCCACGTTCAGCGAACCTAAAAATAAGGTAGGATGCGCCTTGACAGACTTGCACAACTGGAAAAGAGAGCATCTGGTCAAGATGCCAAAGGTATCAAGCGTGCAAGCCTCTCCGACCACACATTTCAAATGGACGCTCCTCTTGGTCTTTGACTCCACACGTTTATTTTTCTTGTATCCATTAAGTTTATCTTTAGCTTCCTCTATATATTTGTAATCTCCTTCATTAATCAATACAAATAAAAAATTTCGAGTCTCTTTTTCTCTAAAGTGTTCTTGAGCTCCCAAAATGGGTTCTTGAACCAATCGACCATTTCGTCTCTAAATCTCTCTTAATCTCTTCTATTCTCTCTTAATCTCTCAAGTCTCCCAGTCTAAACTCAGATTCTACTCTAGATTTTAATGCTCGACCCCATTCAAACCGCGACCCAGTTCTTTTTATGGATCTAACCCGAGATCCAATAAACTTAACCGTCATCGTACACACAATCTCAATTCTTTATCTATTTTTTTCCTTTCTCAACGAAAACTCTCAAACATCTAAACTAAATAGATTTCGGTTTCAAAACCCCTCGAAATATCTCTTCTCCTCTCTCACTTTTGGCATCTCTCTATTTCTCTATGAATTGATTTCATGTCATAGTTAAAACAAGATGGAGTCAGAGGAAGAGACGATTCCTCCGACAAAATAAGTAGAGAAGAAGAACACAAAGAAGAAAAAGACCGTGAAGTTTGTGGAGACGACATATGAGTTAGTAATGGTGACAAATGGAATGCTCTTAGAACCAATAAATGTATACCGAGATGTTATGATGGCTGTTGATAAATAAGGGTCTGAATCGAACAAATATGCTCCAATTTCCATGAGTCGACCATTGGAGGAAGAGGAAGAAGAACTGGTGAACGTTGAAGAAGAACTGGCGAACGTTGAAGAAGATTCATGTAACAGCGATGAAGACGACGCAAATCAACATGCGTGGGATGATAAGAGAACATAGTTAAGGAGGGTAGCTTTGATGAAGAAATTAAAGGCGAGATATATGCCTCTAATGAAGAAAAAATGAAGATGAGGCGATACCTCTGATGAGGACAATATAGATCAAGAAGAAGGAGAAGAGGATGCAAATAATGAGGAGGAATCACAGATGGTGATGAAGAGAAAGATGAAGAAGAGGTAAGAAATTAGGATTGAAATTTATTCGTAACACTGTCTAAATTATCAATGTTGTGTTGAATGAAAGAAGTGTAGAAGATTTATGGGTATCCCTCATCTAGAAAGCTGAGACTAGTTCCGCTGGCCCTCTTCTCTTGTCGTTGCTTTAACTTTGACTTGTCCGAAAGCATGTATGCTCCTTCTTGTAGTTTCTAATCAATATTTTTTTTGTCTCATGAATCCTTGCAACTCGTAATTCCCATTTACAATTTGCTTGAGAATATTTAACCACCAATCGTCAACGTTTTGACTTTTTAGTGATGATATGAAAGCATTCACTAAATGTAGTTCTATCGACCACCTCCTGAATTACCTTATTACTTGAAAATTCATCATGCTTACTCATACTCAAACCGTCTTCCTATTCCTTTATATAGTGATTAGCTTATGCGACAGGTGCCTGCTCAACATACATATCAGTGGTTGGGACAACGGTATTTGTCTCCATAGTAGTATCCGTCTACACAACGCTATCCTTCTCCATACCGGTATCTGTAACCACAAAGCTATCCGTCTTTTTTTATAATAAAAGCGTATTTTCGTCATATCACACTTCATTAATTGATCAAAGGCATAGACGGTTACATAGACCTACAGGCAATTAGTCTATTAGGTGGGGGCATGCAAGATGATTTTCTAGACCAAATGTGATACTAAAAACGAGCGCAATTGCGAGAAGAGAGGATGGATTATTCTAATTAATTTCCGTGGGGCGTTAAGTGTTTCGGTTTTTCTCCATTAGTTATGTATTTTAAGATGTAGACTAAGGTTTGGGTCTTCAGGTTGGATTCGAGCCGGTTTTTTTTAGGTCCAGACATTTGGATCCAACTACATACTAGAATTTTTTGGTTCCGAGTTGGTTCAGATCTATAATTAAAATACCTAAAAATACCATAATTTTTCGGGACAATATCAGGTCCGTATCGGGTTCGGGTATTTAGATTCTGAAGAAGATACCAAATACCAAGAATCCATCAAATTTAGCTATATATTTATCTAAACTTTTACAAATAACTAAAAATAAATTACTAATAATTAAAATAAAATATTTTTGTGCTCTAAATTTTACTTTCAAAACTTCATATTACTTAAAATTGCTACAAAAAAAAAGAAATATTGTTTACATAAAAGTATTTTAATAAAATGGTAAATTAAAATATAGAAAATATCGCATAAAAATCATAGTTTTATATATTTAATATTTTTAAATCGAGTGTGAACTGGTTTTTGGTTTTTATGGTGTGGGGTCTAATATAATTGGGTTTTTTTCCGGGTCGAGTCCGTTTTTCTGGTTTGGATATTTGGGTCCAAGTAAATTGGCTAGGCCCAATGTATACCCACGACTCATATCCATAACAATAACTCTCTAACTGCCTTTTTAGATTTCGACTGCGACTCGAGAGTGCTATTCGCGAGCTGAGACGACGACGACGACGACGACGACGATGACGACGACGAAGACGACGATGAGGAAGACGATGAAGATCAATGTTACGGAGCTCAAGGTTGCTGTTCTCAGTCTCTCCATCGTGGTTCTTTGCGTGTTTACCGGCCTATACTTGAAGATAAAGGATGGTGCAATCCGGACTCCGGCGAACCTTACCGTTGTGGCCGGCGACGATGAGATCGGAAACGTGCGTCATCAAGATCCAGGCGAGTTGGAGTATTCATTGCCGGTGCTACTGAAGCAGTACTACTATGAAGACTCTTGTCCATCGGCCGAGAGGATTATCAGGCGAAGTATACGAGTCATGTACCGAGTGAAACCGAGCATAGCTCCGGCTCTAATCCGCCTTCTCTTCCATGATTGCTTCATCGAGGTACTGTGTTAAAATAAACATCCGCTTTATCAACCTTCGTAGACTAGGTTTATAGTGATAGCAGAGGTAATGATGGAGGTTTGTGAAATGTGAAACGAATCTTGAAACCATGTTTATGCTTACTGAAATGTTAGAGATCATATGGTAGGGCTGTGATGCTTCAGTGCTACTAGATTCCACTGAATCTTTGTGAAAATTTATAGTGATGATAGAGTTAATGATGGATGTTTGTGAGACGAATCTGGAAACCACTGTTGATGATGTTATTGTTTAGGGCTGGTGATGCTTCAATGCTACTAGATTCCACTGGTAATGATGGATGTTTGTGAGACGAATCTTGAAACCATATTGTTGTTTGTTTAGGGCTGTGATGCTTCAGTGCTACTAGATTCTACTGACTCCTTTACGTCGGAGAAGGAAGCGGCTCCAAACCTACTATCCTTGAAAGGGATGGACGTGATTGACCAAATCAAGACTGAACTAGAGAATGTTTGTCCCGGAGTTGTTTCATGCGCCGACGTCATTGCCCTGAGTGCCCGTGAATCAGTGAAAGTGGTTGTGATTCTTCTTCCCTCTGTTCTTCTGGTTTATACAACTATTGATTGAGCATGTTGTTTTGATCATTTCTAGGCTGGTGGGCCAAGGTACCCATTGAAAACGGGAAGAAGAGATAGTTTGGTGGCTTTCAAGATAGAGCTCAGCAAGAGCTTCCTTCACCTCATTCTTCCCTCTCTTCAAATTCTTGCAAGCTTTCACGCCAAAGGATTCAGCGAGAGAGAAACCGTCTGTTTGTCTGGTATTTTTCTCACACTGTATCTCTCTCACTCTCTCTCTCTCTCTCCTCTCTCTCTCTCTCTCTCTCTCTATTCTTGAACTTGTTGGATTGGATTCTGATAATCTTTTTGTTGTTGTTGTTTGTCATTGAATCCCTTTCTTCTAATGCAGGAGCTCACAGCATAGGAGTCACGCACTGCAATTCTTTGAGGACCGGCTATACAACTTCTCAAGGAAACCGGGAAGCCTGATCCTGAGCTCAATCCAGTGTTTCTCCAAGAGCTGAGAACCAAATGCCCCTCCTCTGCCTCCGCTTCTTCATGTCCATCTCAGCCCCCCTGGCAATATTGTAGGCACTGTCCAAGAGCCACTGCTCGGCAAAAAAAAACGGGGTGGTCGACATGAGTTTCAACCGTGAAGGAGGTGATCCTCAATTTGGCATCAGATACTACAAAAGGCTGCTGGAGAAGAAGGGAATTATGTTATCGGACCAGCAACTAATGGCCAGTGAAGAGTCGAAGAGATGGGTGAGGACCTACGCTACTGATGCACAGTTATTCAGACATGACTTCGCCTTAGCGATGATCAAGCTATCCGGATTGAAGGTCCTAACCGGTTCCAAGGGAACGGTTAGGACCACTGCTCTTTACCTTAGCATGTTTCCAACCCTGGTTTTGTACATATTCATCTATCACTCTCTGAATGTAATAATTGTAACTTTAAGCAGTAAGACCTTCACAAACTATAAGTGCATCATCAATCAATTTAGCCATGTTGAAACAAAAACTGCACTGATAGTACAAAAAGAAAAAAAAAATAATAAATAAATAAATACAAAGCACCAAAAACTTGAAACAAAAGCCAAATAGGCTGGGGCATTAATGTAACAGCTTCTCTCCTGGTATATAATAGAGCATGTCTTTTTTGAGTGACTATTAGCAATTTCACTCAGACAAGCGATTAGCTCGTCTCCTTGCTGTTTCACAAGCTTTAACTTCTCGTCAATGCCAATACCATCCGCTGTTTCACTTCGCTTTGCAAGATTTCTCCCGACTATTGCATGTATCATGTCAGCTTTCTCACCTAGCTTCGCTTCCAACGCTTTGACCCTGTTCTTCTATGTATGTTTCATCGTGTTTTCCTCCTCTTCTTCATCCGTGTAGACTTCTACCACCGGCTTCTTCTTTCCATGGTTTCTTATGATGGGTTGCTTCTGCACGTTTCCCTTAACTGTTTTCCAGAACTATGTTCCTCTGTGGCTCCCTCTTCTGACTTTCTCCTATGTGGCGGGTTCTCCTTCATGACTACCCTTTTGGATCCTGCAAAAGCCTCAACCAAATGATTCAAGGGGTTAGCAATTACTGGCCCGGGCTACTCCAAATGCAGAAGTTACTATACAGACAATATTCAATCATTATGTATCTCAATGTACTGTTAAAGTCTTTGTCTATGCTCAACTTATTCTTTAGATTCCTAAAAAGGCTAAAATGTTCTTCTTTGGTTAAGGAACCAAGAAGAGAAGAGCTATTAGTGTGTGTACCGTACCTATCTCAGCAGTGACATCAAGAACGTCAAAGTCTTCTTGTTCTTTCCGGGTCACTATCACTATCAGGTTCAGTCCAGCTTTGTTCTCTTGGATCATCACAACCGCATTGAATGGCTTGGAAAAGCTCGTTATCGACATTCCCAGGGAGAATTCAGTTTCCTCCTCAAAAGGACCAATCGAGTGTCCACTGCCTTGTTTCTGAGACTCACACTGCTTGATCAGGCTGTAATCAGAGACCAATGAATCCCATTTCCTCCTGCATTGATTTAGAGTTCTGTTTACATCCAAAGCGTGACAGTTCTCTGAGATCATTGTCCATTTCTGGAAGCTGGATAAAGCATTGGGAACAATCTGATTCACGGCAGCGATCTCGTTGACGAGAATCAGACAGTCTTTGAGTGTCCAGTCCGGAGCAACTTGAGACCGTGTTCTCCGTGAACCAGAAGAAGTGCCTTCCTCCATCTTAGGTAAGTCACTGCATTATTTGGTTAACCAACACCTCACAACCAACCATACTGTTAAATTAATTAACAAAATGAACAAGAAGACAGACACATATACAACACATGGTAGTGATGTGTCTTTGCATGTTTTAAAAGACACTATATACATGAGATGTGTATGCATACTAGATCAGAACTCAAATGAATCATAAGCATGAGATTTCATGATGATTTTTGAGCTCTTTCGATTCATATTTTAGCTGTAATTTCCAAATGGTAACGACTTTAGATCCGCCGAAAGATGATATTCGACATTGTAGAAAGTGGCGATCAAGAATTGAATAGAGAAGAGCATTTACCAGAGATAGAGATCCTCTCGTCGGAAACTGTTTCTGGGGAACGACACAGTCCAAAGTCACTGTGATCCGACGCCGAGACAGGGAGTTAGTAAGAGATCTGTTTAGATAAGCCCAAGCCGTATCATGGAGAAAAGTAAAAGATGTATCGTATCTGTCTACAAGCCCAAACTATGTTTTTTTGTCGACTGCCCAACCTATTTTATCTAGTAGAAAAATAGTAGCAGTTTTTATATACCAAAACTAGATTTTGACCAGTCCTTAAAAAAAGTTGGGTATATTTTTTGTATATTATAATTTATATATAATTAAAAATATTTAATTTCCATTTTTTTAAAATCGAAAGTATATTTAATTACTTTTTAGAAAAAATATAGCATATTCTGATTACCATATTCTGTTGAAGTTGTTATATTTAAGTAAGATATGAAAGATTATGAATGTAGATGGATAGTTGAGTAATATGGATAACTATAATTATCTCTTTCTTTTAATTAAATGGTATCATAATTTATATAATACACTAACAAACTTGAAACAGTCCAAAAATTAAATGACAACTTTCAATGGTAGATAAATTTAGGATTCTATTTTAATAAGTGTATACTAGATTTTGACCCCCGCTTCCGAAGCGCGGATATTGTATCTTTTTCAAATAATATCAAATTTACATTTGTATGTTTCGGTGGCATATATGGTTCATATTAAATCGAGTATATTTGATTGTAATGGGGAGTATAGGGAGTTATACTTTAAACTGTTTCATGTTAAATCGAGCACGTTATTGAGAAAGTATCCAAGTTTTTGACATAGTGATTTTATATCAATTTACTTTAATAGTATTGAATATAGTCAAGAGTTTTAATAGCATATTTTGGGTATTAGTTAGAATATAAACGCAATTAGATGGGTTATGTAATACATATACACAATGGGCTTCAAAATTTCAAAAATCTAAAATTGTATAACTCACTTTGGGCTGTTTTGTTTAGTTGAACAAAAATATGGTATTTTCTATTTCGGGCTTTTAATTTTCAAAATTAAGTTTTTATATCTGCAAAAAGTAATGTTAATTGGTGTAATTAAAAATAGTATGATATTAGTATAATTTTAAATAGCTGTACTAAACCTAATGCCTTTATTATTGATTTGATTGATAGATGGTGTAAAAAGCTGTATTTTTCTGATAAAAAAAGTTCCATTCATAAAAAGTTAAAAATAAAAATAATATTCAATATTGAAAATTTTCAATATTAACAATTCACAATAACTTTCAATCAAATCCGAAATGAAGTACTCTAATTTCAAAAATATAATTATGATTATTCTCCTCGAAGGACTACATAACTTCTAGTACACGACTTTTACTAAATTGTATCAACTTATAACAATAATATAATTGCCTCATAATACATAGACAAATGTTTTAAAATAATTCAGTTTTATCTCACATTTAGAACATATTGTTCAATTTTCGAAATTATGTTTTTATATCTCAAAAAGAAATGTAATTGCTGTAATTAAAAATAGTATGATATTAGTATAGTTTTAAATAGTTGTACTAAACCTAATGTCTTTATTATTGATTTTGATTGATAGATGACTTAAAAGCTGTATTTTTTAATTATTCTGATAAAAGGAGTTTTATTCATAGAAGTTAAAAAGAAAATAACTATTCATTATTAAAAATTTCAATATTGACAATTCACAATAACTTTCAATCAAATCCAAAATGAAGTACGTTAATTTCAAAAATATATATCATGATTATTCTCCTCGAAGGACTACATAACTATAGTACCACGACTTTTACTAAATTGTATCAACTTATGACAATAATATAATTGCCCTCATAATACCTAGACAGATTTAACAATAATTCAGTTTTATCTCACATTTAGAACATATTTTTAGATATGTTCAATTTCGAAATTCAGTTTTTATATCTCAAAAAAATGTAATTGTTGTAATTAAAAATAGTATGATATTAGTATAATTATAAATAGTTGTACTAAACCTAATTCTTTTATTATTGATTTTGATTGATAGATGACTTAAAAGGCTGTATTTTTAATTTTTCTGATAAAAAGGAGTTTTATTCATAGAAGTTAAAAAGAAAATGATATTCATTATTGAAATTTTCAATATTGAAAATTCACAATAACTTTCAATCAAATTCGAAATGAAGTACTCTAATTTCAAAAATATAATCATGTTTATTTCCCTCGAATGACTACATAACTTCTACTACACGACTTCTACTATATTGTATCAACTTATAACAATAATATAATTGCCTCATAATACCTAGACAGATTTATAATTCAGTTTTATCTCACATTTAGAACATATTTTTAGATATGTTTAATTTTCAAAATTCAGTTTTTATATCTCAAAAGTAATGTTAATTGTTGTAATTAAAAATAGTATGATATTATTATAATTTTAAATAGCTGTTCTAAACCTAATGTCTTTATTATTGATTTGATTGATAGATGGCGTAAAAGGCTGTATTTTTAGATAGATATCTACATCTCATAATGTCACATATATTATGAGATAATTAACAATATACACACTAATACTTTTAAAACTAATATTTTATAAAGTGGCTAAAACAGCATTCCGATCAGCCCGAGAATGAGTTAATTTGAATGAAGAACAACCTTTTCATATGAGGATTGTGAGTAGTCGTGAAAAGATGGAAGAACATTCGATACTCCAACAGCTTCTGAGGTTGCTGCATTAATCTCAGGTGATTTTAATTTGGATATAGACAAGTGTGACATTGTTTTACAAGAAAACAAATTGGGTGGTTTAAAAGGATTAGTGAGATCCATCCTTCTTACCTTGCACTTCAATATCCTCTCAGTTACATATGGTGAAGATGGTTTCAGACCTGGAATAAAAAAGAGCAACACCAACAACGAGAAGCTAAAGAGCGATCATATTAGTATGAGACAATGATTTGCTTTCCGACTTCAAGAGAGAGATTAGGAATGTAATACTCTTCTACACTCAAGAAGATTGTTTCAGCAGTTTCTGGTTGACGCATTTACTATAATGAGATGAGAGAGAGAGAGAGAGATGGAAATCGTGTATTGTGTTATTCATAAAGTACAAGGGTGTTCCCTTTATATGAGATTACAATACACCGTCATAAAGATAAATGGAAAAAATACAAATTCCTATTGCAACTAAGAAATGAAATATCCAAAACCATATGGAAAAATTTCCTCTAGCCGCCTAACCCTAAACCCATTAGGTCTAGGTTTAATAAACCTCTATGCAATAGGTTATGGTCGGTCCGGTTATGGGTCATCTAAAATTGTTTCATAACAATATTATATAGTCTATTAATCCCCTTTTAGTAGTTTTTTTACTTAAGGCCCAAACAGAATTTAGTGGTTCTATTACTAATTCTAGTGCTAGATAATTGAAGGAAACATTAATATGTATCATTGTTATGTAATACCAGTGATGCTGGTAAACAATTGTGATGGGAAAAGTTACAAATTAGTCTTATTTCTAAGCATAGGTGGTCTGGTTCAAGTTCGGTTTCTATTAGAATTTTCATTTTTGGGGCATAAAATTTTGAGCGGCAGTTAAGATACTTTTGAAGTTCGGTTCGGATGCGATCTGGTTTTATTAAATTCTCAAATTCTTGTTTATTATTTTGTGTCTTGCTACAGTTTTTAAAATTTAATCTCAATAGCTCTTTTATTTATTTTATTTTCTGTTCACACAGTGATTTTTTTATTGAGATTCTGTTTTTTTTTTTTTTTTTTACTAACAACATACTGTGTTTTTCTTATTTACTTTGATGAAAGACAATTCTTTTGTTGTTTTGAATAATACTCATATGAAAAAAATTGACATTATAGTGTTGAACTAATGGCAAGACAAGTAACTTCACTGATTATTCAAAGCACCAAAAACTTGAAACAAAAGCCAAACATGCTGAACAGAAAGCACCCACAAAATGGGATGATGAAGTCTCATATCAGACCCTAAGGAGAGAGCTGGTCCTTCAGCCAATTCCTTCGGACCCCCTGTGGCCACATATGACTGATACTAAGTTGTGATCACTCCTGACACTAGCTGCAATCTCTGTTACAAGTACCATCAATGTGTTCCAGAGTCCATGCATCGAGGTCTTAGGAAGTATTTTCTTTTACATAATTGCATATATAAGATAGGATAACATTTAGAAAAAGAAAAAAAGAAAAAGAAAGAGTACGTCGGTACGTATTAACATCCTAATATGTATACTATATAGGATTATTCAAAGGGTTATATAACATTTGGTGCGAAAAAGCTTAATGTATGGTGAATCACGCACATGATGGTAAAGCTATTTTTTAATCAAATGCATGACGGTAAGATTATTATTTTTTTCTTTCTAAAAATGCATTATGTCAATATGATATCAATGACCGAAAAGATGATCATAATCATGGATTTAACTCCTTTTTTTTTTTTAAACTCTCTTTGCTCCTTGAATATTTTCAAAGAATAATAATAATCAAACATATCATGAAATATCATAGAGGGGTTTTAGTAAAGCAAAACAAACAATCTTTTCCATGAGCTCCTCTTTAGACCTCAGTTATTGAGGCTAAACTAAGAGACCATCTAAAGATACTATTTCACCTGAAAAATAGAGTTTTGCCATCTTTCTTAAAAGCTTCTTAGAGCATGTCCATCAAGGGGTTCCTAAGGGGTTCTTAACCCAAAAAGGTAGTGGGTCCTACCAATTTTTTTTAAGAACCCGTCTCTAAAAACCCTTAGTTTAGAACCGTCTCTTGCACTGTTTCGTGGACCTTACTGCCCACGTGGCGGTCCACGATTGGTTTATTTTTTTTTAATTTTTTTTTAGAAATCAGAAAAAGTTTAAAAAAAAAAAATTTAAGAACCCTCTAGGGGTTCTTATGGATGGAGATGGTCAATGTGTCCGTGAAGTTGTAAAATAATAATAAAAGAAAACAAATGGCAGTAGTTCACTTTACATCTCATCTTCTTGTCTTTATCATGGTCTTCTGTTTCTCTAGCTCCGTTGTTCTTTCGTCAGAAACACCGGCTCTGGTTCTCAAGCTCATTCACCCTAACCAAATCTATTCTCATAAACATCAGCATGCGGACAAAGCATCGGTTGCACGTCTAGACTACTTGCAAGCCATGCCACAGGGGATATTCTCGCACACGTTTACCCAAACGCACCACCAGCGTACTTGGTGAACGTATCAATTGGCAGTCCACCAGTTGGTCAACTTCTACACATGGATACCGCTAGTGGTCTTTCATGGCTACAATGCCGTCCTTGCACCAACTGTTATTCACAAATCACTCCCATTTTCGACCCTTCAAAATCGAATACTTACCGCAAGGAATATTGCGAACCCTCTGACGACATACCTAAACTAACCTTTGATGCCAAAACCAGAACTTGCCGGTACTCGACCAAATATGTAGACGATACAGGGAGCAGAGGTACACTAGCTAGATAAACGCTCACGCTCAGTACTATCTACGGTAAATACTAATACACGGGATTGACAGATAATTGGCCATAGCTGCATATTAAAATCCTGCAAAACTACCAATTTCTCATGTTTGACTACAATACTTTAAACCAAAAAAAATGATTTAGTCATTCCTTTAGACTATCACTAAACCTAGATACCTTCACATATATCACCAGTAAATTTTATATAAATTAATAATATTGGAACTAAGAAATTTTATTAATTTATAGTTATTAATTTATAAAAAAATGTATTTTTATTTTCTATTTTTAGATGTATTGTTTAAAAATAAAATAAATATTTGATTTTAATATATGTATATTATTTTTGTTAATTTAACATTTATATTGATTTATATATTATTTGTGTATATAAAATATGTTTCATAAAATTTAAATATGATATCACACGGGAAAAATTAGCAATCTAAATTAATTCGAACAATTGTTTCTTTTAGGTATAAAATGTATTTTATAATATTGTGACTTTTATTGTAAAATCAAAGGTTGAGTCTTTTCATTATAAAAGAGAAACTTTTTTTTAAATGTTAAAATACTTGATAAATGTGTTTCAAAAATATATATTAGTTTTAAGAGTTGTGTCTTTTTATTATGCGATAAAGTATCTTTTATTAACACGTATTTATTCATAATAAATTGTAAAATAATATTTTAAAATAACTACTACAAATCTGGAAAGTCATGAATATATAGATTATTATGACATTTTCGGTGGTGACACGTTTGCACATCTTTGGTAATGATACATTTGCACTCATTTGATAATAATACGTTTGCCCATTTTCACTCACAACATATTCACACCTCTTCAAACATGACATGTTCGCACCCTTCGAAAACTGCACGTTTACACCCATTCAGACACATCATGTTCGCATCCCTTCTAATACAAATGTTTGTATCCCTTCGGAAACAAAATGTCTGCAACCCCTTTGGACTCAAAAATATTTGCTCCTTTTCAGACACGAAATATTCACACTTTTTCAGCCACAAATATTCGAACCTCTTCGACAATAAAATGTTCACACCTCTTGGGTAATGATCCATTGTAATTTTTGGTGTTAAGCATTATAAATCTTATCTAATCTTTGCGATGTTTGGTTATCAATCATTACAATATTTGATTGCAGTCATTACAATATTTGGTTATCAACCGTTGTAATCTTTCGTCATCTATTTAAGAAATTGTTGGCAATGACAAATCACAACAAAAAATCACATCAATCACAAATAGAGTAGAAAATAGAGAGCTTCACTCTCGAATGACTTTCACTGATTTTTGAAGAAACACGTAGAAACATAAAAAGCTTTCTTTGTTATTCTTGTATCTTATACTAAGTTTGAACTTGTCATTGAGAAACCGAAAATTCTAGATTGTTTATATCTTAATAACACCTCATCCTATATATTATTTAAAAATTCCATAAAACCGTTAATAAATTCAAAAAGTAAATTCATAATTTATCAATTTAATTGATTTTATTTAATTATTATGTTAATATAATAAAATGTTGGTGTTTTTAAGAACTTTTTCTGCAAATTCAATATAATATTATAAATGAGAAAGATCATATTAATAATTAAACATATTTTTACAAGATCAAATATGATATACGTTCTTTACGAAATGAGTTCCCGTGCGATATCGCACGGGTTCTTTTTCCTAGTAGTGATAATAACTAAAGTAATTATTTTAATTAGAAACCCTTTCGCCCATTAGTTATTATAGTAATTAGAAACAGATAATTTAAAATAATTAAAATATAATTATTTTTATTCACCCATTGAACATGCAGAAAATGATGAACATGCAGCGAATGATGAGAGAACGTAGTTGAGGAGGGTGGCTCTGATGAAGAAATTAAAGGCGACGCGTCTACCTCTGAAGAAGAGGAAAATGAAGGTGATGCGGATGCCTCTGATGAGGAGAATAAGGTCAAGAAGAAGGAGAGAAGGATGCAAACGACAAGGAAGAATAACGAGATGGTGATGAAGAGAAAAGGGAAAAAGAGGTAACACATTAGGATTAAAATTTGATTCGTAGTTCTGTTTGAATTATCAATGTTGTGTTGAATGAAATAAGTATAGAAGTAAGATTTATGGAAATCCCTCATTTAAAAAACCTGAGACTAGTTCCGCTGACCCTCTTCTCTTGTCGTTGCTTTTACTTAGACTCGTCCGAGAGCATGTATGCTTCTTCGTGTAGCTTCTAATCGAGAATTTTTTTGTCTAAGGAACCCTTGCAGCTCGTAATCCCCCTTTAGAGTTTGCTTCAGAACATTTTACCACCAATCGTCTATACTCTGATTTCTAGTAGTATAATGAAAGCATTCACTAAATGACGCTCTATCGAAAACCTCTTGAATTACCTTCTTACTTGGAAATTCGTCATTCTTACTTAGAATCAAAACGTCATGCTCACATTTTGTTGTTCATGCATCTTGCCTCTAAATTTGCCACAACAAATCATATTGATAAGATTATATCAGCAGAGATTCCAGACAAAACAGTGGAGCCAGAACTATACGAAGTGGTTAAAGACATGATGGTTCATGGTCTATGTGGAATTGTGAACATGCGTTCACCATGTATAGATAATGGTAAATGCACAAAAATGTTTTTAAAGACGTTTGTAGACAAAACTACAGTGAACAAAGAAGAGTTCCTAGTTTACAGAAGAAGGATAACAATCATTTTGTGGAAAAAAATGGCTTCAAATGCGATAATAGATATGTTATACCCTATAACAAAGAACTATTACAATGATTTATTATCATGGCAAGACTTTCAAGTTTGGCGTGAACATTGAGAAAGAAAACATTGCTTACGCAGTCGAATTTCACTAGTATCATTGTTATGTAATACCAGTGATGCTGGTAAAACAATTGTGATGGGAAAAGTTACAAAATTAGTTTTATTTCTAAGCATAGGTGTTCTGGTTCAAGTTCGGTTTCTATTAGAATTTTCATTTTTGGGGCATAAAATTTTGACGCAGTTAAGATACTTTTGAAGCTCGTTATGAATTGTGATGTGTTTTATCGAGTTTTATCAAATTCTCAAATTCTTGTTTATTATTTTGTGTCTTGGCCACAGGGGATATTCTCGCACACGTTTACCCAAACGCACCACCAGCGTACTTGGTGAACGTATCAATTGGCAGTCCACCAGTTGGT
Organism: Moricandia arvensis; assembly: GCA_905132765.1. NCBI lineage: Eukaryota > Viridiplantae > Streptophyta > Magnoliopsida > Brassicales > Brassicaceae > Moricandia > Moricandia arvensis. Next base: position 6,780 of record CAJHQP010006983.1, on the reverse strand, counting down.
CAACTTCTACACATGGATACCGCTAGTGGTCTTTCATGGCTACAATGCCGTCCTTGCACCAACTGTTATTCACAAATCACTCCCATTTTCGACCCTTCAAAATCGAATACTTACCGCAAGGAATATTGCGAACCCTCTGACGACATACCTAAACTAACCTTTGATGCCAAAACCAGAACTTGCCGGTACTCGACCAAATATGTAGACGATACAGGGAGCAGAGGTACACTAGCTAGAGAAACGCTCACGCTCAGTACTATCTACGGTGAGTCTTCTTTTTCAGCCTCTTTGCCTGATGTGGTTTTTGGTTGTGGCCATGAGAACTACGGTAAACCACAACAGGGAACCGGTGTCCTTGGATTAGGATATGGAAAATACTCCTTGCTTCATCGGTTCCGATCAAAATTCTCATATTGTTTAGGCAGCCTAGATGATCCTTTATAGCGTTACAACGTCTTAGTTATAGGAGATTTGGGTGCTAACTTTGGAGATCAAACATCGTTGGAGATCGAAAAGGGAATGTATTATGTTAGAGTCGAAGCAATCAGCGTGGGCGGGATTATACTCCCCATCGAGCCATGGGTGTTCCAACGTAACTACCAAAGTTATTCAAGCGGCACTATAATCGACACGGGAACCTCACTTACAATGCTGGTTACAGAAGCGTATGAGCCACTAAAGGAAAAAATTGATGATGTTTTTGACGGACGGTTTGAGTCCCAGCAGCGGCGTACAACTCGGAATGCTGTTAGGACCTGCTACAAGGGGAACTTTGAACAAGACATCTTGGAGTCGGGGTTCCCGACCGTACGGATCCACTTCTCAGGCGGCGGAGAGCTTTCACTGGATGCCAAGAGTCTCTTTACCAAGTTTTCACCAACTCTGTTTGCTTAAATGTGATCAGAACGTTTACCGGTAGGCTGAACGTGATTGGTGCTTCTGCTCAGCAGAACCATAACATCGGTTTTGACCTCGGAGCCCATACTATTTCATTTGAGAGGATGGATTGTGAAATCCTTTTTGACGACCGCTCAAAATTCAGTGTTCATCATCATCACTAGTCCCCTTCCAAGTTCCTCCTAAGAAAATACAATAACCCTTTATTATTTTAGTAATGTTTTCTTTCTTTTTTTTTATGGAAGCAAATCAAATGAATGTATTAAGTGATAACCGGTCAATAAACTTGAGCAGTTTCTCACATCTCTCTCTCTCTCTCTCTCTCTCTCTCTCTAGACAGACACACACAAAAAAGACGAGGGTCTATACCAAGAGTAGACGTCATTCACCAGAAAAAGGCCAATTTTGATCCCAACAATTTCAATCGTGCCAAATACAACCCGAACAAATGTTCATAGCATCGGCATTTACCTCGTACCCCATACTATTTCATTTGAGAGGATGGACTGTGAAATCCTTTTTGACAACCGCTCAAAATTTAGTGTTCACCGTCATCACTAGTCCTTCCAGTGTTCCTCCTAAGAAAATACAATAAACCTTTATTATTTTAGTAGTGTTTTTTTATGCAAGAAAATCAAATGAATGTATTAAGTGATAACCAGTCAATGAACTTGAGCAGTTTCTCACATCTCTCTCTCTAGACAGACACACACAAAAAAGACGAGGGTCACCAAGAGTAGACGTCATTCACCAGAAAAAGGCTAATTTCGATCCCAACAATTTCAATCGTGCCAAATACAACCCGGACAAATGGTTATAGCATCGGCATTGACCTGTGAGCCCATACTATTTTAATTTGAGAGGATGGACTGTGAAATCCTTTTTGACAAACGCTCAAAATTCAGTGTTCACTGTGTTCACTAGTCCTTCTAGTGTTCCTCCTAAGAAAATACAATAAACCTTTATTATTTTAGTAGTGTTTTTTATGCAAGAAAATCAAATGAATGTATTAAGTGATAACCAGTCAATGAACTTGAGCAGTTTCTCACATCTCTCTCTCTAGACAGACACACACAAAAAAAACTGAGGGTCGATACTAAGAGTAGATGTCATTCACCAGAAATAGGCCAATTTCGATCCCACAATTTCAATCGTGCCAAATACAACCCGAACAAATGGTCATAGCATCGGCATTGACCTGTGAGCCCATACTATTTAATTTGAGAGGATGGACTGTGAAATCCTTTTTGACAATCGCTCAAAATTAGTGTTCACTGTGTTCACTAGTCCTTCTAGTGTTCCTCCTAGAAAATACACTAAACCTTTATTATTTTAGTTGTGTTTTTTCTTCTTATGGAAGCAAATCAAATGAATGTATTAAGTGATAACCAGTCAATAAACTTGATCAGTTTCTCATGTCTCTCTCTCTCTAGAAAGACACACACAAAAAAAAAGACGAGGGTCGATACCAAGAGTAGACGTCATTCACCGGGAAAAGGCCAATTTCGATCCCAACAATTCAATCGTGCCAAATACAAGCCGAACAAATGGTCATAGCATCAGCATTGACCTCGCACCCCATACTATTTCATTTGAGAGGATGGACTTTGAAATCCTTTTTGACAACCGCTCAAAATTCAGTGTTCACCGTCGTCACTAGTCCTTCCAGTGTTCCTCCTAGAAAATACAATAACCTTTATTATTTTAGTAGTGTTTTTTATGCAAGCAAATCAAATGAATGTATTAAGTGATAACCAGTTCAATGAACTTGATCAGTTTTCTCACATCTCTCTCTCTAGACAGACACACAAAAAACGAGGGTTAATACTAAGAGTAGACGTCATTCACCAGAAAAAGGCCAATTTTGATCCCAATAATTTAAATTGGGTCAAATACAACCGAACAAATAGTCATAGCATCGACATTTACCTGGGAGGGCCATACTATTTCATTTCAGAGGATGGAACTGTGAAAATCCTTTTTGACGGCCGCTCAAAATCAGTGTTCATCGTCGTTACAAGTCCTTCTAGTGTTCCTCCTGAGAAAATACTCTAAACCTTATTATTTTAGTTTGTGTTTTTTTTTTCTTCTTATGCAACCAAATCAAATGAATGTATTAATTATAACCAGTCAAAAAACTTGATCAGTTTCTCACATCTCTCTCTCTCTAGACAGACACACCCAAAAAAAGACGAGGGTCGATACCAAGAGTAGACGTCATTCACCGGAAAAAGGCTTAATTTCGATCCCAACAATTTTAATGGTGCCAAATACAACTCGAACAAATGGTCATAGCATCGACATTGACCTGGGAGCCCATACTATTTCGGTTGAGAGGAATGGACTGTGAAATCCCTTTTGACAACCGCTCAAAATTTAGTGTTCGCCATCCGTCACTAGTCCTTCCAGTGTTCCTCCTGAGAAATACACTAACCCTTTATTATTTTATTATTTTTTTTCTTTTTATTGAAGAAAATCAAATGAATGTATTAAGTGATAACCAGTCAATAAACTTGATCAGTTTCTCACATCTCTCTCTCTCTAGACAGACATACAAAAAAACGGGGTCAATACTAAGAGTAGACGACATTCACCGGAAAATGGTCAATTTCGACACCAACATTTTCAATCTTGCCAAATACAACCCGAACAAATAGTCATACTATTTCATTTGAGAGGATGACTATGAATCCTTTTTGACACCCGCTCAAATTCAGTGTCCACCTGTCGTCACTAGTTTTTCCACTGTTTAAAATACAATAAACCTTTATTATTTAGTAGTGTTTCTTTATGGAAGCAAATCAAATGAATGTATTAAGTGATAACCAGTCAATAAACTTAATTAGTTTAACACTTTCTCTCTCTAGACAAACAGACAAAAAAAACGACGGTCGATACCAACTGTAGACGTCATTCACCGGAAAAAGGCCAATTTTGACCCCAACATTTTCAATCGTGCCAAATAAAACCCGAACAAATGGTCATAGCATCAACATTGACCTCTGAGCCCATACTATTTCATTTGAGAGGATGGACTGTGAAATCCTTTTTGACAACCGCTCAAAATTAAATGTTCACCATCGTCACTAGTCCTTCTAGTGTTCCTCGTGAGAAAATAAAATAAACCTTTATTATTTTAGTAGTTTTTTTTTCTTTTTTATGGAAGCAAATCAAATGAATGTATTAAGTGATAACCAGTCAATAAACTTGATCAGTTTTTCACATCTCTCTCTGTAGACAGGCACACCAAAAAAATACGAGGGTCAATACCAAGAGTAGACGTCATGCACCGGAAAAGGCCAATTTCGATCCCAACAATTTCAATCGTGCCAAATACAACCCAAACAAATGGTCATAGCATCAGCATTGACGAGGGGAGCCCATACTATATCATTTGAGAGGATGGACTGTGAAATTCTTTTTTACAACAGCTCAAAATTCAGTGTTCACTGTCGTCACTACTCCTTCTAGTGTTCCTCCTGAGAAAATACAATAAACTTTTATATTTTAGTAGTTTTATTTAAGTGATAACCAGTCAATAAACTTGTTCAGTTTCTCACATCTCTCTCTCTAGACAGACAAACAAAAAAACAACGGTCGGATACCAAGAGTAGAAGTCATTCACCAGAAAAGGGCCAATTTCGACTCCAACAATTTCAATCGTGCCAAATACAACCCGAACAAATGGTCATAGCATCGACATTGACCTCTAAGCCCATACTATTTCATTTGAGAGGATGGACTGTGAAATTCTTTTTGACAACTGCTCCAAAATTCAGTGTTCACCATCGTCACTAGTCCTTCCAGTGTTCCTCCTAAGAAAATACAATAAACCTTTATTATTTTAGTAGTGTTTTTTATGCAAGCAAATAAAATGAATGTGTTAAGTGATAACCAGTCAATGAACTTGATCAGTTCTCACATCTCTCTCTAGACAGATACACAAAAAAAAGAGGGTCGATACTAAGAGTAGACGTCATTCACCAGAAAAAGGTCAATTTCGATCCCAACAATTTCAATTGTGCCAAATACAACCCGAACAAATAGTCATAGCATCGGCATTGACCTGGGAGCCCATACTATTTCATTTGAGAGGATGGACTGTGAAAATCGTTTTGACGACCACGTCAAAATTCAGTGTTCATCGTCGTCACAAGTCCTTCTAGTGTTCCTCCTGAGAAAATACAATAAACCTTTATTATTTTAGTAGAGTTTTTTTTTCTTTTATGGAAGAAAATCAAATGAATGTATTAAGTGATAACAAGTCATTGAACTTGATCATTTTCTCACATCTCTCTCTCTAGACAAATAGACAAAAAAAAGACGAGGTCAATACTAAGAGTAGACGTCATTCACCGGAAAATGGCCAATTTCGACCCCAACAATTTCAACTGTGCCAAATACAACCCGGACAAATGGTCATAACATCGGCATTGAGCTGGGAGTCCATTACTATTTCATTTGAGAGGATGGACTGTGAAATCCTTTTTGACGACCGCTCAAAATACAGTGTTCATCGTCGTCACTAGTCCTTCGAGTGTTCCTGAGAAAATACAATAAACCCCTGTTACTTTAGTAGAGTTTTTTTATGGAAGCAAATCAAATGAATGTATTAAGTCATAACCGGTCAATGAACTTGATCAGTTTCTCACATCTCTCTCTCTAGACAGACAAACAAAAAAACGAGGGTCGATACCAAAAGTAGATGTCATTCACACCGAACTTTACTTTAATATTATCGTACAAAATTTACATTGTTTCTCAAGATTGGTTGTTCTTGTTACTCAAGATTTATGGGTTTTAAATTTACACGTGAATAATGTACCGATTTGAATATTAAAGTGAAGTCATTCACTCCAAACTTCACTTAAATATTTTTTTACTAGATGTTAACAAGGGTTTTTAATCATTAATTAAAATACGGAGGTCTCAGGCCCAAGTTAGCCCAATACTGGGTCGAATACAAAAGAAGATGGAAGGGTTTACTTAGCTAAACAGACAGCTTCGATATTGAACAACCGAGTAAAATGAGAGAAGCTTATCTCAACGAAAACAAAGGAGATATGTTGAATATCCTTAACAATACCAAATATTTCCTTCACATGTGTGACATTGTTGTCTGGATAACATGTGAAGATCTATGTAAGTACATCCCTTTTTGAGTGTCTGATCTGTATGTCGTCACCATCCCAGCGCTGGTCGGATTTTGTTGAGCTCATCCTGATGAAGGTAATGATTTTTTCACCTATTGATTTTTATCTTGAGCATTTATCCATTCTCTTGCTAACCGTTAAGGCCTTTGTCGCAACCTCAACAGGTGTGAGCATCCAGTTCTCGAAGATTAGCAAATTACGAGTAGACCAGAGGGCCCAACACACCCACAAGAGGATGTTAGTTGAGATACATGTCGGTCGGAGGCAGATCGCTTTTCTAAAGGCTACCATCACTTCCTTGATCTCGATTCTCGTAGCTAGGTGAACTACTTTTTATAGAGGAATCAGTTTTCAGCTTCTTGAGTTTACATCTGGATAAATAGAGACTCTGATAACATTCTTCTATTTTGTAGGTGTTTGAAGCGTGCGGTTCAAAGTTTATAATTGAGCAAACAATCTATCAAATTAACCCTATAAACTAATCTTGTCAAGAGAGGTCAAATAATAGTATTTAGGGATCGAATCCACAGTTGTCCGCTAGTTAATTAAATCAGCTTTTGCATGTATCTAACAACCTAACTCAATAGAATTAGTTCAGGCACATAACCTACTCTCGTATTGTCTATGTCCTAAGTTCATGATTCTAGTTAGTTACTCTAGAACACAAGCATTAAACATAATTCCAAAGATGGATATCTCTTCATCCTACCAATCCTATTTTTGTGCTAAT
>CAJHQP010006982.1:0-34851 GCA_905132765.1 Moricandia arvensis | reverse complement strand
TTGTACGGCCTGTACGGCCTTGTACGGACAAGGTCGACCCAAACCCCTCTCTTTTCCTCCTTCTCTCTATTCCATACTAACTAGATACCTCAACTTAACAAGAACATGGGTTTTCACCAAATCTGATCTTTAAAACACATTTAGAACACAACAAGCAATGGACAAATATCGTCATGATTCTATCCCAGAAACACTCTCTGAATCCTAATCATCAAGACTAAGCATTCAGGCAACAACACAATCAATTTTCCTAAGGACAGAAGCAAGAATATTCTTTCAAGACATAACTTCAAGACAGTTTAACAACCTTAGGCAGATTCTAAACAAGATTGTGAGAATAGAGATTAACCAGAGAGTATAAGTAACCAGAGTATAAGTAAAGAGTAGAGAATTATGTAACCAGAGTATTAGTAGCCAGAGAATGGAAGAATGATGGAGAATAAGTAACCTGGAGAATTAGAGAATGAGAGAATAGAGAATATAGAATAGAGAATTGCTCAAGAGTTCTCATGGACAGAGTTTTGCTTTGTTTTCTTGAGTTTTGCGGAAGCATAAACAGCCAGGAGCATCCAATACTCATCAAGAGTTTGGTGCTTTATTAGCTGAAACACAATGGACCATTGAACAATTAATTTGCTCACTGATCTTAGACATGTGCCACTGGAATAACTCATGAACAGATGTTTTCCAGGGCTTGCAACAAAAGAACCAACATAATAACACATGAACAAGTGTTTTCTGTGGCTTAGACAACAATGAATCCAATGGATCAAAACAGTTTGTCCACTGGTCAAAGAGATGCTCCATTAAGAGAAAGCTATTATCCAACGGATAAAGCATAATGGTGAAGCATTTTTGAAATCCTTCTCTTCCTCAACCTTGATTCAATATACTAACAAGTACTGACCAAGCTAACACAATATCAGAGTGGGAGAGAAAGGATTTATTTAAACAAAACAGAGATAAAAGAGGTGAGTTTATTCCCAAAGAAGAGCAACAAAGCTCTGATACCATGTTGGAATTCATGAGTGTTTGTCTCATGTAAGGAGTGATTCATTCAACTTGTGACTGAATCCCCTTCAACCATACAACAAGAACTCACCATTCAAGATCAGAGACAACCAACTTGTGGTTGAATCCTCATACACGGCTTACTATATAACCAAGAATCCTAGACAGTAAACTGGTTATATGAAGCAGAAACTCTCTAGTATGAATCTATCTTTCTGAAGTAACACAACACTTTGAGTTTGTGTACCTAAGATGAAGAGGATTTAGAATCAGTAATCTAGAGTTTAAGAACTAGATAAAGAAGAGTTTAGAGTAAGTTTTACAAGTATTAGGCTGCCTTAAGAGAGATAGAGTTAAGGCAGCCTCTAAACCATAATGTTTAACTCCTTACATTGTGAATATTGTTTAGACACAAGAAAGAGAGAGAGACACACGAATTTAGAGAGAGAAACTTGTATTGATTCAGGTTAAATGTTACAAGTGATGGAGAAGCCTTTATATAGGCAATACACATGATTAAACAATTACTAAAACATGAAAACATAAACAAATAATTCTGTAGAGAATGAGAAGAGGCCAAAGGGGATACAGCCAAGGTCTGGCTCGTCCAGGAACAGAAGAAAGGGACAGGAGGAAGGGTGTGGTCTCCATGGTGATAGTGACAGGTCTGCTACAACTCCTTATGCACCCATGTGACTTTTCTCTGCCTAATTCAAACCAGATCCTTCCTTTTGAATTCAAACTGAGTATCCTTAGGTTTCTGGAGGTTATCAACGTCCCTTAAGCCTTCCCACTCGTTTCTTGCCTTGCAAGGTAAGTTAGGTCAAGATGTTGCTTGTGGAGCAAGTCTGTACGGACAGAACTAAATTGGCTTCTCTTGATGAACTCTCTTTCAATAATGAACCAGCATCTTCTTCTGGTCATTCCTTTCTTTATTTTAATATATGGAACATAGAAAAAGCCTTGATCATCATGAAAAGTCAAAAGCCTTGATCATCATGAAAAGTCACTGAAGCTTGTTTTGCAACAACCTGATTTCTGTTTCAGAAAATCTTGTGATTCATTTGCTTGCTTTAGATATAATGGCTTTGATCTGAATTTTTCTAGGCATGAACTCGTGTCTGATGATTTATTTGCATCTGCTTATGCCTTGAACGAACCTAAGAAGTTGCAGGAACCGAAATCACTTAGGGTTGAAACCGAGTTTGTTTCTGATTCTGTTTTGAAACCCGCTAGTCTATGTTCTGAAACTGAAAAATCTTGGTTTGTCTTAGGATTATGCTTGCAGAATGATGTTGTTGTGAGCTTTGATGATATATTAGTGTACAACACATTCTTTGAAAGTCATGCTAAACCTGTGAGACATGTGCTAACTGATTCTGAATCTGATCTTGAACTTAAAATTTTGTATTCTGAATCTGAACAAGTTAAGAACGTTTTGAAGTTGTTCTATGTTAATGCATGCCTTGATACCATTCTGGTTTACAACACTTACTTTGATATGCATCATCAAGGTCTGAAACGTTTTCTGCATGATCTAGGGAAAGAAAGTGTGGATTTTGATCTAAACAAGGGCATGTCTTGCACTAACAGTTCTGGATATCTAGTCTCTGTTTTGAGTGTCCAGGATCAAGAGATTAAGACTCAGAGGAATGTAAGGAATGAGAGCAGAGACTATGCTTATAAGCCTGAGATTTGGAGATGGAAGTACTTGAGGAAAATAGCTTCAAAACTCCAAGGAAGTTTCTGTCCAAAACCTTACTTTGATGTTGCTTTCATGCTTATCTTCGTGTTCATTTGTCTAGTGTCTTACCTGTTTCCTTTTGTTGTAGGAAATACAGATTTGAGGACAAATCTTTTTAAAGGAGGAGGGGATGATGCAACCCTGATTAGCTATGCAACCTTGGAAGAGCTGAAACCAGCTGAAGTTACTAAGGATGAGCTGAACCAGCTGGATGAGTTGAGTGACTTAGCGCTGGACGAGCTGGATGAGAGTGACACTGAACCAGGAGCTAGAAAGGAGCTGAGTGAGAGTGACACTGATCCAGGAGCTGGAAGAGAGGCTGCTTGGCCCAAACTTGTTGCTGATTCTGATCTGCCTTTCTCAGCCCAAAAGAAATTCAAAACCAAGTTAAAGATCCATTATCATTTGCTGATGGGCCAGACACGAAATTCAAGTCCAAGAACCCATCTGAAGCTGTTTTGGATCAAGTGGCCCAAGAAGAAGTGTTGCAGCCCATGGGAAGTTCATAACATATTCATATTGGGTTTGTTTCAAACCAAATTCGACCAGCCCTTTTTCCAGTCCATTTCAAGTCTATTCTCAGCAAGAATACCAAGAAGGAGTCAAAAAGAAGTCTTGGTCGTGGCATGCCAAGAGTCATTCCAGAAATACACTTATTCTGGTCCAAAGTCAAGTCCACATTCCTAGTTTCTAAATTTCTTAATTTCTACACTTTGTCTTTTCATTTCTACAACTTGTAAGTCCTATATAAGGGGATGCACGACCAGAATAAGATTCATTCACCTTTTTTATCAAAAACTACTTCTGAAACTGTGAATCCTTTGTTCATCTTTGAACACTGATTGCTAAAGAGTTCATTCTCTGCAAGAAAAACCTGTCTTTGATCAAAAACAGAGTTCATTCTCTTGATCAAGGACACATCTACACAAGTGTTGATCAATCCACAGATCCTCACTGAAGATCATCAGCCATTTCGACTTCTATCCATCAGATCCATCATCATCCATCATCCAAACCATCAGATCAACCTTCAAAAGAATCAGGGACAAAGGATCTCGTCCTAAGGGGTCCATCACTGATTCTTAATCCCATTCATCTAAGTACACAAACTCTAAGTGTTGTGTTACTTCTCAAGGATAGATTCATACTAGAGAGTTTCTGCTTCATATAACCAGTTTACTCTCTAGGATTCTTGGTTATATAGTAAGCTGTGTATTAGGATTCAACCACAAGCTGGTTGTCTCTGATCTTGAATGGTGAGTTTCTGTTGTATGGTTGAAGGGGATTCAGTTACAAGTTAACTGAATACTCTCTTGACATGAGACAAACACTCATGTATTCCAACTTGGTATCAGAGCTTTGTTGCTCTTCTTGGGCTGAACTCACTTCTTTTGTATCGTTTTCTTCATCTGAATCTCTCTCTCTCTGACTTTAAAATTCGTTTTGAGGAGCTGCGTGGCTAGGATTCAAAACTTGGACAGTAGAGAGTTTAGATGAAGTATGTTTTCAAAATTTGAGTGTTTACTCAAGATGCAAGTCATTAAGAGTTTTTTTTATCAATGACTCTCCCCTTGATCTCCTCATTGTTTAAGCTTTTGGATGAAAGAATAAAGTCTGTTCATACCAGCTTGAGGGAGGGAGAAAAGATTAAACTTGTGTCCTGAAAAACTCTTGAAAGAAAAAAAAAAATTCGATTTCAGAAATTCTTTGTGTTCTTCATCTTGTCTAATGATTTCTCCAAAGAGGCAAGATGAGTTCTGTTTTGGTTCCTTCTCTCCTATGTGCAAGCTGTGGTCCTAATCTTGAGTTGGGATCCTAAATAAAGCCTAAGGGAGGGAAATGCAACAAAATACTTCATCTATTTTGGGCTTTCAGTTTTAAAAAGATGAAGTTTTTGCTTGTTTTGTCTCAAACATTATCATTCTTTTCTACCCTTGGTCCCTCAATATTTTTCAAAACTTGGTGAAAGATTTAAATTCTAATGAAACCAATGCTTGAGGGAGGGAGAAAGATTGATGGTGATTTAAAGAGAAGTGATTTGTAAGAACATTTGATTTTTTTTATTTAAAGAAAAGCTCTTTGAAAAGATTTGAATTCTGAAAATGTTTTGAACAGATTCTTGAGTAATCTGATTTTGAAAAATTGTTTAAAATGTGTTAACTGGTGGGATGTTCATGCCTCACCAGCATTGTTGATCAGCCATAATTCTTGAAGGCCATGGACTGAAAACTTCTTCCGCATTCTCTCATTCTCCATCATACTCTCTCTTACTCTCCATTATTCTCTCATACTCTTGTTACTTATTCTCTCATTCTCTGGTTACTTATACTCTCTAGTTACTTTATTCTCTCCATCACTCACTAATTTTGTGCTTGGAATCTGTCCATACTCAACAGATTCTAAGTCTAAGAATGGTGATTGGTGTTTGTGCTCAGTTGTCTCAAGAAGACAATGCGAGTTTGGTCGATCTAAAGCAGCATTAGAAGCTTTGGGAGTTAGAACCAATGGCCTCAGCTTCATGGACCCAAGACAAGAAGATCTTGAGGAGAAGAGACTGTAGGAAAGTGATGAATCAGCTCACCAGCAAGATGTTTGCCTAAGGGTCTTTAAGCTTCATGATGAAGCATCAGGAAGACACAACTCACAAGCATGGAGTCCTTCCATTTTTTTTGAGTTAAAAGAAGTGGTGTCACACACGGTTCTCATGGTGTCACACACACTCAACAATCAGTTCAGATCAAGCCATGAGTCACTTTTGGCGGTTCTAAAGACAAGTCCAAGCCGCAATTCAGATCATGAATCAATGAAGCCTCAAGCTCAAATCAAACCAAGGTCAAAAGCTATCTCAGTGCACCATAAAGGCTATACTCTTTTTGTCCTCATCATGGTTTTATCCCAAGTGGTTTTACATGGTGAGGTTTTTAATGAGGTAGTCATTTGTGTGTTGCAAGCTTGGCCTTTAGAACCAATGGCTTCCGCAGCCCAAGCTTGAGGGTGGGTATTAAAGTGTATCAAGAAAAGGAGATGTGAAGGCCAAACAAAGGAAGTGAAGGCCAAGCATCTCCATACCAAACTGGAGAAGAAGAAGCTGTTTGATGATCCAAGGATAAGTTCATCAAGAAAACCCAATTTGATTTTGTTTGTAAAAACTTGCTCCACAAGCTACCACTTGAGCTAACCTGACTTGTAAGGCAAGGAATAAGTTTTGGAGACTAATATGGACGTTGGGAACCTCTAAGAAGTCAAGGAAACCAGTTTGAATTCAAAATAAAGGATCTGGTTTGAATTAAGCAAGAAGAAGTAACATGGGTGCATAAGGGATTGTGTAGAGCTGTCACTATCACCAAGGAAAGTTGTGTCTCTCCTCCTGTCTTTTCTACTCTTCCTGGATGTCCAGACCTTGGCTGTATCCCTTTTGGCCTCTTCTCATCCCTACAGAATTATTTGTTTATATTTCCTTGGTTTAGTAATTGTTTAATGTTGCTCATTGTCTATTTAAAGGCAGCTTCACCTCTTGTAACTCTAACCAGAATCAAAGACAAGTTTCTCTCTCTAATTTTGTGTGCTCTCTCTCTCCCTTTCTTGTGTCTAAACAATATTCACAATGTAAGGAGTTAAGTATTATGGTTTATAGGCTTCCTTAGCTCTTTCTCTCTTAAGGCAGCCTAATACTTGTCAAACTCACTCTAAACTCTTATTTATCTATTGTCTTAAACTCTAGCTTACTGATTCTTAATCCCATTCATCTAAGTACACAAACTCTAAGTGTTGTGTTACTTCTCAAGGATAGATTCATACTAGAGAGTTTCTGCTTCATATAACCAGTTTACTCTCTAGGATTCTTGGTTATATAGTAAGCTGTGTATTAGGATTCAACCACAAGCTGGTTGTCTCTGATCTTGAATGGTGAGTTTCTGTTGTATGGTTGAAGGGGATTCAGTTACAAGTTAACTGAATACTCTCTTGACATGAGACAAACACTCATGAATTCCAACATAAAGGCTTAGACTCTCTATCAAATAGTTTCAAATTCCCTATACCCTCAATGGGTACTTTATCACCATTTGCTATCATCACACTTCCTAGAGCCGGTTTAACATTACTAATCAGTTTAGCATCTCTTATCATATGGTTGTTGAGATGAAGCAAGAATAAATAGGGAAAAGGCAGAAGTTCAAGTTAGCTTGGGAGGCAAGTCTGTCCGTACAGCTTGACCTAAGAGTGGCGTGGAAGGCAAGTTAGGGTTGAGGACGAATTTAAATAACTTCTTCTGGTCTCCTTAGGCTCTGAATAAATTAAATAAGGGGAAACAAGTGGCTGGAGACGTTGGAGTGTGGTGACAAACCAGAGTCACATGTTTGGCCAAAGAAGAGAGAGAGAAGGGAGCTGTCCCTTTCTGTCCAAGCTGAACGTGCCCTGACCCATACCAGAGACCATCCAGAGTTCATTTGTTTATTCATTTCTTATTGTCTTCTCTTGTGCCTATTTATGTAACTCTTGGACCAACTAAATGAGCAAGGAAATCAGTTCCTCTTTATTCTGGTTCTCTCTCTCTATTCTCTCACGAAATATCTCTCTCTCTCTCTCATGTTCTTGCTGTGTTCTTCATTAAACTCACATAAACTCTCTATAATTCTCTCATTCTTACATGGTATCAGAGCACTTATGCTCTTGAGACCTATTCTTGTTCATTCTTTTACCTAACTTCCGCAAATCTCTGAGTTTTCTTTTCTATTTTTGGCAAAGTTCTTCTTGTTCTTCAGCTGTTCTTCATTTCCAGCTCCAGAAATTGCCAAAAATGGAAAATACCAAAGTAAACATTCAAGTTACTCTCAAGGGAGCTAACTATCTTTTATGGTCAAGGCTTCTCAAGACAGCCTTGGGAGGACGAGGTCTCTGGTCCTATGTGACAGAAGACAAACCAACAAAGAAGACCATCCTAGGAGAGGATGGTACTGAAGTGGTGCTGGCTGGCGACGACAAATGGGGTCAGGAGGACCTCATGGTGTTGTCTATCATACAAAACAGCCTTGAGACATCAATTTTGGAAGCTTACTCCTACTGTGAAACTTCTAAAGAGTTGTGGAACACTCTCCAGAAGGTGTATGGCAACATATCAAACTTGAGCAGAGTATTTGAAGTCAAGAGGACTATTAACTCGCTCCATCAAGAAGACATGGATTTCAATCAGCATTTTGGCAAGTTTAGAGCCTTATGGGCTGAGTTGGAGATGCTGAGGCCACTTACCGTGGATCCTAATGTCTTGAATGACCGGCGTGAACAAGACAAGGTGTTTGCTTTACTTCTCACCTTGAACCCCGGCTACAATGACCTAATTAAGCATTTGCTTAGAGCCGAGAAGCTCCCAACCTTGGAAGAGGTGTGCTCTCAAATCCAAAAGGAGCAAGGTTAAGTTGGCCTCTTTGGAGGAAAAGTAGAGCTTGTGTTAGTGAATCAAGCTGATGGTACTGCAAACAAGAGCCACTACAAGCCTGAGGACAAAAAGGTTTGGATTTGTGGTCATTGCAAGAAGAAGGGACATGGCAAGGACAGATGCTGGATTCTTCACCCACATATTAAGCCACAAAAGTTCAGGACTCCTTACCATGATGCAAGAGCCAACTTCTCTGGTGAAATGGGCGAATCAGCTACCTCAAACTCCATGCACTCAACCACTAACCTTAATCCGGCTAGTGAAGGGAAAACTCTGGCTTCCAGTAGCTCCTCTTCCTTGGGAACCACTAAGGATGAAGCCATCAAGCGATCTGACATTGATGCTCTCATCAATATACTCAAGGTCAACTCTGGTAACACACTTGGTACCTCTTTACATGCTACTAATATGGTTACTCCTTGATTGCTTTAACAAACTCCAAAATGACAAAACCCTTAGTTATTGATTCAGGAGCTAGCCATCATATGATTAGTGATCTACGGTTGATTAAAAATATTGTTCCTGCCCTAGGGAATGTTCTTGTAGCTAATGGAGAAATGGTACCAATTAAAGGAGTAGGTGATCTTAGGTTGTTTGATAAAGAATCTAAGGCCTTTTACATGCCAAATTTTACATCCAACTTGTTATCTGTTAAAAGGGTTGCTACTGATTTAAATTGCAAGGTTACCTTCACTCCTAATGATGTCTCCTTTCAGGATATTGAATCTAGTAGGTTACTTGGCAAAGGTGTGACCAAGGGAGACTTGTACTTTCTGGAAGACACTAAGCTTGCATCCGATTTATCCCATGCTTTAAGTTCCTGTTTTAATTTCCCTAAAGATGTTATGTGGCATGCTAGATTAGGACATCCTCACTCTCGTGCTTTGAACATCATGTTGCCTAGTATTTCATTTCAAAAAGATTGTGAAGCTTGCATCTTAGGAAAACATTGTAGAACTGTCTTTCCTAAATCTAGTACAGTCTATGAAAATGTCTTTGATTTAGTTCACTCTGATGTGTGGACTGCCCCTTGTGCATCTAGAGAGCATCATAAGTATTTTGTGACATTTATAGATGAAAAATCTAAGTACACATGGATCACATTGCTTCAATCAAAGGATAGGGTGTTAGATGCATTCATAAATTTTCAAACTTATGTATCTAACCATTACAATGTCAAGATAAAAATTTTGAGATCAGATAATGGAGGAGAATACACCAGCAATGCATTCAAACAACACCTAGCCAAACATGGAGTGATCCATCAAACAAGCTGTCCATATACTCCACAACAAAATGGTGTGGCTGAGAGAAAGAATAGACATCTTATGGAAGTGGCCAGAAGCATGATGTTCCACATGAATGTACCAAAGAGGTTTTGGGTGTGAGTTTATGAGAATTAAAGAGAGATTAAGTCAAGAACAGAGGATTTCTGCTCAAGAACATGAAGAACAGCAAGAGAGAGAGGAGAATTTCGAGTGAGAGAGAGAGAGAGAGTTTAGGGAACCAGAATTGATTTTTATTTCCCTTACCTTATTCAGAAACCTAATACAGAGTATTTAAATGTTAGAATTCATGAGTGTTTGTCTCATGTCAAGAGAGTATTCAGTCAACTTGCGACTGAATTCCCTTCTACCAACAACAAGAACTCACAACTACAAGGAAGAGACAATCAACTTGTGATTGAATCCTCTCAGCAAAACACTCTACACACCATCTGAATCTAACAAGATAAAGTGGCTGTGAGTTTGATACAAGAACTAGAATTAAACTATCTCTAGTATGAATCTATCCTTGTGAAGTAACACAACACTTATAGTTTGTGTGCTTAAGACTAAAAAGAGATAGAATCAGTAAGCTAGAGTAAGAGAAGATTAATTAAGAGTTTAGAGGTGATTTTAGAGTAGAATGGGCAAGCAATGATGTGCCATTAGGCAGATCCTAAATCGTGTATCACAACCTCTCTACATTGTGAAGAACTTGAAGAACACTTAGTAAAGAGATGGAGATACAAGAATTTTGTATAAGCTTGTCTCTTATTTCTTGCTTAATTCAGAATCAAGTTACGACATATATATAGAGTTTAAACTTGCATGAAAGGGGACAAGGAGACAAGAAGACAAGGTAAAAATGAAAGGAATAGTAATAACCACTCCCAACAACTCCAATTTGAATTTGAACTTGTAGATCCACATTTGAACTTCAAATCTCCTTCTAGAAGTTCTCTTAGGCGTGCTCAGGTTGAGCTGAGAAAGCCTCTCAGCTTCCTTGCCTTCCAAGCCACTCTAGATCAAATCACTCTTGCTTGAGCGGGCAGCAGAACACCTGCAACTTGTAACTGGTGTAACTTCCAAACCATAACTCTTTTTGGACTGATTCCAATTCGCCGCGAGACCTTGATGAGTGTAGAATGTAGGGAAATTGGTTTCATGGTTAGGAATTTACACCCCTTTTCCTGAGACATGCCAGTGTGAACTCCATCACTAGCATTTTCTTCTTCATTCTAATACTCCCCCTCAAGCTTGACCATAGGAGATCCTTGGGCAAGCTTGGAACCTTGAAGAAGCTCCCTCATTAAAAAACTTAGCAAGAAAACCTCATGGGACAAAACTTTCTAAGGGAAAAAGAGTGGACTTCTACAAATCCTAGGGATTGGCCAATGAGTTCTATGTGTCTTAGAACCAGTGTGGTTGGACACATAGACTCTGGATCAAGGCCTTTCTTAAGCAGCAAGTATGAACTCCATAACTTGCGCACATCATTTCTTGGATCATCTCTTCTACAAGCTGGTTTGTTGTCTCCCTCTTTCTTGTGACTTCTTGCCATCTTCAAGGAGAGTTATGGTCTACCAGCTTCTGCTATAGAGAACTCCAAGTACCTTCTACATAATGCATAAACACTTGCATCAATTCTCAAGGCATAAACCAATCAATTCATATTTATAGATTGAAATGGTTACTCCCCTTGCATATGGTTGGTATGAATGGTGAGGAGTGTCTCTTGGACACTTGAATCCTCCAAATTATCTGAGGTGAGGCAATGGACGACTTGGACCTTCAGGATAGCTCACCATTACCCCTCCTCAAGCATGATCCGGAGAGAATAAGTGAAGGATCAAGCTTGGAAGTGAGCACATTGAGTATTGAAACCAGGAGCGCATCACCCCTACAGCTGCGCTTAAGTCAACCGGTTCCTCCCTTAGTCTTTTCTCCACTGCCTCTTGTAAGTCTTTTGAACCAGGAGCTCAACACCCAAACAGGCTGCGCTTCTTCAACCGGTTTCACACACAAAACATCTCTCCATGGTCAGGAATGTACATCATGTGTAGGCTCTGAATGACACAGGAATATACATCATGTGTAGGCTCTGATCAGCATGGACAATGTCCTTATTCTTTGTCTTGGACTGGTGATGAACAGAGACAACACTTGTGTACCTGAAACACCACTCAAACTCCAGCAAGAATTAGACCACACACACTAGGATCAGACCTTGATAACTCACCAATTCTGATCCCAATGATTTAAGAAAAGTAACCAGTGAATAAGTAACCAGAGAGTAAGTGAATGAGTAACAATAGAGTGAGAGAATGAGTAACCAGTGTATTAGTAGAATGATCTATGGCATGGTCCATGATCAAACTGGGAGAGAACCAGTCACATCTGAGCTGATCCATCAACTTCACCCAAAAGGTCTCCATTGGTTCTAACTTCAGTATGCGCTTGCACCTCCAGGCAACATACTCCTTCTGTCAAGCTGATCCATCGCTTTCCACCAGACTCTTCACACCAGGTTCTTCAAGCTGGGGAAATCGGTTCTAACTTCAGATATGTTCTGTGCCCATACATTTAACTTCATGCCTCAATGAGACTATGATCATATCAGTCATTTGAATCTTCAAGGTTCTATGGCTGAGCAAAACATCAAACCACAGCTCTAAGGCGTTCATGGTTGATCACCAATTCTGGAGAGGCAATGACTTCTCAACCAGTCTTTCATTACATGGATGCAAGGACATGTTCCTTTCAAGGGATTCCTGCAACCTTAACAACAAAAATAACTCATTAAGAGATTAAATCACACAAAGGTGATTTCTGGAGGAAAGAACAAGGGTTGAATGGAACACAATTCTTTGTCCATCAACCAATTTCAAAGGCCATAAAGGCCAAGAGAAGAAAATCTTTTCACAAATGGTTTGAAAACCTTTTCTTTCAAAGAAATCTTGCAAAGTAATTTAAAGCAATCTTCCTAAGGAATTAAATCCTTTTACAATGGTTCTAATAAACCAAGAATTCATCAAGAACTTATCAAAAATAATTTTAAAGTACTTTTCCAGAATTTTAAAAAATACTTTCCACAGCCTTTTCATAAGAAAAATCAATTTCCAAAATATTTTCAAGAGTATTCAAACTCAAAACAATCTTTTAATCACTCTCCCTCCCTCAAGCATATATTTGTACAGACTTAATAGCCCAAGCTTATTAAGAGAAACAAGAGGAGAGGAATAAAAGAGTTTGAAATCACAATGCAAAACATTTTTCAGAATTCAAAATCCTTTCAAAGAACGCACATATCTTTGAAATCGATTTTTTTCAAGTGTTTTTCAAGACACAAGTTTAATCTTTTCTCCCTCCCTCAAGCTGGTATGAACAGACTTTATTCTTTCATCCAAAAGCTTAAACAATGAGGAGATCAAGGGGAGAGTCATTGATTTTAAAAAAAAACTTTTAAAGACTTGCATCTTGAGTAAACACTTAGATTTTGAAATTTTGAAATCATAACTCATCTAAACTCTCTACTATCCAAGTTTTGAATCCTAGCCACATAGCTCCTCGAAACTAATTTGAGTCAGAGAGAGAGAGAGTTTCAGATGAAGAAACAGACACAAAAGAAGTGACTTCATCCCAAGAAGAGCAACAAGGCTCTGATACCATGTTAGAATTCATGAGTGTTTGTCTCCTTCTAGAAGCTCTCTTAGGCGTGCTCAGGTTGAGCTGAGAAAGCCTCTCAGCTTCCTTGCCTTCCAAGCCACTCTAGATCAAACTACTCTTGCTTGAGCGGGCAGCAGAACACCTGCAACTTGTAACTGGTGTAACTTCCAAACCATAACTCGTTTTGGACTGATTCCAATTCGCCGCGAGACCTTGATGAGTGTAGAATGTAGGGAAATTGGTTTCATGGTCAAATTCTTCATGGTTAGGAATTTACACCCCTTTTCCTGAGACATGCCAGTGTGAACTCCATCACTAGCATTTTCTTCTTCATTCTAATATTAAAGACAAACAATGGGCACAAGTGGGCACAAGTCGCCAAGGAAAAGAATAAACAAAGAGGAGAGAGGTCTGGTAGGTTCAGACTGAAAATGACAGGTCCTAAGCCTTAACTAAACATGTGATCTCTGATTCAAACCTTCTCCAACGGATCTCTGCCTCTTCTCCCGACATGAAACCATTTAAATAAGTTTCCTTGAGTCTCTTAGGTCTCTTTTAACAAGGCAGATGGATAGCTTGCACCAGAAGGTATCTTTTAGGTTGTACGGACAACCTTGCTTCTCAAGGCAACTCCAAACTTGATTATTATGAAACCATCCATTCTCCTTGTTCTTTATTGCTTCATCTCAACACTCCCCTTCAAGCTTGACCATAGGGACTGGTCAAGCTTGGAAACCATGAAGCATTCCCTCATTAAAACCTTAGCTTGGAAAAAACCACATGGGATAAAAACCAAGCCAAGGAAAAAGAGTAGAATACCTCATGGCTAAGAGGATCAGTGAGATGGGAGTTCTATGAGTCCAAGTTTGGAATGTATGGACTCACAGACCTTAGAGCTTGCTGCCTTGGTGAAGATGTCTGCCAACTGATCTTCACTTCTAGTGTAACATGGCAAGATGATTTGCTGCTCCACAGCTTGTCTGACCTTATGGCAATCCACCTCAATGTGTTTAGTCCTCTCATGGAACACACTGTTGGAAGCAATGTGAATTGCTGCTTGGTTGTCACAGTGCATGGTGATGGGAGTTGTAGTTTCTATACCCAAGTCCCTTAGCAGGTTTCTGATCCAAATGAGCTCACTGGTGAGCTTCCTCATTGCTCTATATTCTGCTTCAGCACTTGAGCATGATACTATCTTCTGTTTCTTGCTCTTCCAAGTGACCAAGTTGCCTCCAATGAAGGTGCAATAGCCTGTTGTAGACCTCCTGTCTACTCTATCTCCAGCCCAATCTGCATCACAATACCCAACAATTTCCGTGCTCTTGTTACATCCCAACCATACTCCTTGTCCTGGTGCTTCTCTTAGGTATCTCAAGATCCTTTCCACCATGTTCCAGTGATGTATCTTGGGCGCTTGCATATATTGGCTGACTTGATTCACAGCAAAGCACACATCTGGTCTGGTGATGGTGAGATAGATGAGCTTCCCAACCATTCTCCTATATTGCTTGACATTTCCATATGGCTTATCTTCAATCTCCCCCTCACGCAAGACCTTGTATCCATCTTCTAGTGGTGTCTTAGCAGCTCTTCCACCTAGATCACCTGCCTCACTCAACAAATCAAGTGTGTACTTCCTTTGGGATAGGAACAGCCCCTCTTTAGATCGGCATATCTCTATCCCTAGAAAGTACTTTAACTCAACCAAGTCTTTGATATCAAATGATGATTTAAGAAAGGTTGTAGTTAAGATAATACCTTCCTTGTCACTTCCAGTGATGATGATATCATCCACATACACTAGTATCACCACAATTCCTTGTGGGCTGGTGAGGGTGAAGAGTGTGTCATCAGCTTCAGATTTCACAAATCCTTTTCCATTGAGGGTGGTACTGAGTTTGTGATACCAGGCCCTTGGCGATTGCTTCAACCCATAGATGGCTTTCTTCAGTCTAAGGACATTTCCAGGCTTGACAAAGTGCTCTAGGCCAGGAGGTGGTCTCATGTAGACTTCATCTTCAAGCTCTCCTTGTAGGAAAGCATTCTTTACATCCATCTGCCACAGATCCCACTCCAAGTTGACTGCCAAGGAGATAATGATCCTTATTGTGTGAAGCATAGCTACTGGTGCAAAGGTGTCCAGGTAGTCTTCTCCATAAGTTTGAGTAAATCCTCTTGCAACAAGCCTTGTCTTGCGCCTCTCCACAGTACCATCAGCATTGTATTTGATTGTGAAGATCCACATGCTTGTTACTGCCTTCTTGCCTTTTGGAAGTTCCACTTCATACCAAGTGTCATTTACAATCATGGCATTGGTTTCATTCCCAACTGAGTCTCTCCACTCTTTGTGTTCCATAGCTTCTTCATAAGACCTTGGGATGTATTCTTGGTCCAACTCTCCAATGAACACTACATGTTCCTTAGGATACTGAGCTAGAGAACACATAGCTTGAATAGGATGGGCTACTGCTTGGGAGTTGAAGTAGACTCTTGTGTTGACCCAATTGGAAGGTGAACGCCTAATCCTTGTGCTTCTTCTCAAAGGCTGAACACTTTCTTCAGCTGGTGTTCCCTCACCATCCATAGGCTGATCCTCACTCACTACTGACCCTTCTTCTTGTTGTTGCTCATCTTGATCATGAGATCCTGAACCTTCTTGTCGTTCATTGTGGTTCCCCCCTTCAGGATCAAGGTGAGTAACCTCAACAGCTTCATTTTCAGAATCCTCATTTGATTCTTCATGTGGTGGAGGTTGATGGTCTTGTCTTGGTCCATCCTCAACTACACCCCTCTCTTTCGGTATACTGACGCCTAGACATTCCATGACCCTCCTCATATTCTCAGCCCTATCTGAGGCTGATTGTGATAGGTCTTTCACCTCATCCCAACTCTTTTCATCATAGAAACCTCTGGACTCAACAAACCTCACATCTCTAGAGATTAAAACCCTCCTGGTTTCTGGTGAATAACACTTGTATCCCTTTTGGTGAGGTGAGTAGCCAATGAACATGGCTCTGCTACTCTTTGGTTCAAGCTTGTTCCTTTGTTCCCCTGGAGTTAAGACAAAGCACAAGCAACCAAATACCCGAAGGTGATCTATAGATGGTCTGATGTGGGCACAGAAAGAGCCTTGATAGGATGGTTGATGGAAGACAAGCAAATGGTCGTATAACCAACTTACCGATCTTTATGGATGGACTATGGAAGGAAGTGGAGGATGGATTCGCCTTGCTTGGTCGTATAACCAACTCAAGAGAACAGTGGATGGAGGTGGATGATGATGAAGTGAAGGAGGCCACAAACTTCAATGGACTGAAGCTTGATAAGTCAGTTGCTTGGCTGCTGCTTCTCACACACAATCAAGACTTGATTAGGGTTTCTTTGCAAAGGCAAAAGAAAACAAATACTTTACTTCATAAATCGTAGGTTCTGGTTACAATGGACGTCTAAGAGCTTATATAATGCTCAGAGACTAGTTTCCTAATGTTCTAAAACAAAAAGAAAGGAAACAAATCTAAAACAAAGCAAGAAATCAAAATATGGCCGTTGAAGCCTGTAATGGGATTCTTTGGCTCCAAGTGAGGGAATTGTATCTTCTTGAATCTGGACGGTTTAAGTGGATAAGAGAGATTTCTTGGGACCTTCTGGATGGCTTGGAATGTCTTTATGTCGTGCACAAGCTCAAGGAAAAAGAGCTGTTGGAGTTTTAATTGCCAAGACTCCAAATAAGGCAAGTTGAGGTTAATTATTAGAATGAAGAAGAAAATGCTAGTGATGGAGTTCACACTGGCATGTCTCAGGAAAAGGGGTGTAAATTCCTAACCATGAAGAATTTGACCATGAAACCAATTTCTCTACATTCTACACTCATCAAGGTCTCGCGGCGAATTGGAATCAGTCCAAAAAGAGTTATGGTTTGGAAGTTACACCAGTTACAAGTTGCAGGTGTTCTGCTGCCCGCTCAAGCAAGAGTAATTTGATCTAGAGTGGCTTGGAAGGCAAGGAAGCTGAGAGGCTTTCTCAGCTCAACCTGAGAACGCCTAAGAGAGCTTCTAGAAGGAGATTTGAAGTTCAAATGTGGATCTACAAGTTCAAATTCAAATTGGAGTTGTTGGGAGTGGTTATTACTATTCCTTTCATTTTTACCTTGTCTTCTTGTCTCCTTGTCCCCTTTCATGCAAGTTTAAACTCTATATATATGTTGTAACTTGATTCTGAATTAAGCAAGAAATAAGAGACAAGCTTATACAAAATTCTTGTATCTCCATCTCTTTACTAAGTGTTCTTCAAGTTCTTCACAATGTAGAGAGGTTGTGATACACGATTTAGGATCTGCCTAATGGCAGATCATTGCTTGCCCATTCTACTCTAAAATCACCTCTAAACTCTTTATTAAGCTTCTGTTACTCTAGCTTACTGATTCTATCTCTTTTTAAGTCTTAAGTACACAAACTATAAGTGTTGTGTTACTTCACAAGGATAGATTCATACTAGAGATAGTTTAATTCTAGTTGTTGTATCAATCTCACAGCCACTTTATCTTGTTAGATTCAGATGGTGTGTAGAGTGTTTTGCTGAGAGGATTCAATCACAAGTTGATTGTCTCTTCCTTGTAGTTGTGAGTTCTTGTTGTTGGTAGAAGGGAATTCAGTCACAAGTTGACTGAATACTCTCTTGACATGAGACAAACACTCATGAATTCTAACATGGTATCAGAGCCTTGTTGCTCTTCTTGGAATGAACTCACTTCTTTTGTGTCTGTTTCTTCATCTGAAACTCTCTCTCTCTCTGACTCAAATTAGTTTTGAGGAGCTATGTGGCTAGGATTCAAAACTTGGACAGTAGAGAGTTTAGATGAGTTATGATTTCAAAATTTCAAAATCTAAGTGTTTACTCAAGATGCAAGTCTTTAAAAGTTTTTTTTAAATCAATGACTCTCCCCTTGATCTCCTCATTGTTTAAGCTTTTGGATGAAAGAATAAAGTCTGTTCATACCAGCTTGAGGGAGGGAGAAAAGATTAAACTTGTGTCTTGAAAAACACTTGAAAAAATCGATTTCAAAGATATGTGCGTTCTTTGAAAGGATTTTGAATTCTGAAAAATGTTTTGCATTGTGATTTCAAACTCTTTTATTCCTCTCCTCTTGTTTCTCTTAATAATCTTGGGCTATTAAGTCTGTACAAATATATGCTTGAGGGAGGGAGAGTGATTAAAAGATTGTTTTGAGCTTGAATACTCTTGAAAATATTTTGGAAATTGATTTTTCTTATGAAAAGGTTGTGGAAAGTATTTTTTTAAATTCTGGAAAAGTACTTTAAAATTATTTTTGATAAGTTCTTGATGAATTCTTGGTTTATTAGAACCATTGTCAAAGGATTTAATTCCTTAGGAAATTGCTTTAAATTACTTTGCAAGATTTCTTTGAAAGAAAAGGTTTTCAAACCATTTGTGAAAAGGTTTTCTTCTCTTGGCCTTTATGGCCTTTGAACTTGGTTGATGGACAAAGAATTGTGTTCCATTCAACCCTTGTTCTTTCCTCCAGAAATCACCTTTGTGTGATCTAATCTCTTAATGAGTTATTTTTGTTGTTAAGGTTGCAGGAATCCCTTGAAAGGAACATGTCCTTGCATCCATGTAATGAAAGACTGGTTGAGAAGTCATTGCCTCTCCAGAATTGGTGATCAACCATGAACACCTTAGAGCTGTGGTTTGATGTTTTGCTCAGCCATAGAACCTTGAAGGTCATGGACTGAAGATACCTCTGCTTATACTCTCCATCTCACAATCATCCACTATACTCTTGGTTACATCTAATACACTTTGGTTACTTAATACTCAATTTCTAGTTATTAATCTCTTTCATTTTACAATGATCATTCACTCTCCTTTGGCACTCTTGGAACTTCCACAAGCGTGAGTGTGCCCTCACTAGGAAGTTCCACCACTGATTTTGTCTTTGATGTTCTAAGTTCACAGATTCAAATGACTGATACGATCATAGTCTCATTGAGACATGAAGTTAAATGGTTGGGCACAGAACATATCTGAAGTTAGAACCGATTGCCCCAGATTGAAGAACCTGGTGTGAAGAGTCTGGTGGAAAGCGATGGATCAGCTTGACAGAAGGAGTCTATTGCCTGGAGGTGCAAGCGCATACTGAAGTTAGAACCAATGGAGACCTTTTGGGTGAAGTTGATGGATCAGCTCAGATGTGACTGGTTTTCTCCCAGTTTGATCATGGACCATGCCATAGATCATTCTACTAATACTCTGGTTACTCATTCTCTCACTCTCTTGTTACTGATTCACTTACTCTCTGGTTACTTATTCACTGGTTACTTTTCTTAAATCATTGGGATCAGAATTGGTGAGTTATCAAGGTCTGATCCTAGTGTGTGTGGTCTAATTCTTGCTGGAGTTTGAGTGGTGTTTCAGGTACACAAGTGTTGTCTCTGTTCATCACCAGTCCAAGACAAAGAATAAGGACATTGTCCATGCTGATCAGAGCCTACACATGATGTATATTCCTGTGTCATTCAGAGCCTACACATGATGTACATTCCTGACCATGGAGAGATGTTTTGTGTGTGAAACCGGTTGAAGAAGCGCAGCCTATTTGGGTGTTGAGCTCCTGGTTCAAAAGACTTACAAGAGGCAGTGGAGAAAAGACTAAGGGAGGAACCGGTTGACTTAAGCGCAGCTGTAGGGGTGATGCGCTCCTGGTTTCAATACTCAATGTGCTCACTTCCAAGCTTGATCCTTCACTTATTCTCTCCGGATCATGCTTGAGGAGGGGTAATGGTGAGCTATCCTGAAGGTCCAAGTCGTCCATTGCCTCACCTCAGATAATTTGGAGGATTCAAGTGTCCAAGAGACACTCCTCACCATTCATACCAACCATATGCAAGGGGAGTAACCATTTCAATCTATAAATATGAATTGATTGGTTTATGCCTTGAGAATTGATGCAAGTGTTTATGCATTATGTAGAAGGTACTTGGAGTTCTCTATAGCAGAAGCTGGTAGACCATAACTCTCCTTGAAGATGGCAAGAAGTCACAAGAAAGAGGGAGACAACAAACCAGCTTGTAGAAGAGATGATCCAAGAAATGATGTGCGCAAGTTATGGAGTTCATACTTGCTGCTTAAGAAAGGCCTTGATCCAGAGTCTATGTGTCCAACCACACTGGTTCTAAGACACATAGAACTCATTGGCCAATCCCTAGGCTTTGTAGAAGTCCACTCTTTTTCCCTTAGAAAGTTTTGTCCCATGAGGTTTTCTTGCTAAGTTTTTTAATGAGGGAGCTTCTTCAAGGTTCCAAGCTTGCCCAAGGATCTCCTATGGTCAAGCTTGAGGGGGAGTATTAGAATGAAGAAGAAAATGCTAGTGATGGAGTTCACACTGGCATGTCTCAGGAAAAGGGGTGTAAATTCCTAACCATGAAGAATTTGACCATGAAACCAATTTCCCTACATTCTACACTCATCAAGGTCTCGCGGCGAATTGGAATCAGTCCAAAAAGAGTTATGGTTTGGAAGTTACACCAGTTACAAGTTGCAGGTGTTCTGCTGCCCGCTCAAGCAAGAGTAGTTTGATCTAGAGTGGCTTGGAAGGCAAGGAAGCTGAGAGGCTTTCTCAGCTCAACCTGAGAACGCCTAAGAGAGCTTCTAGAAGGAGATTTGAAGTTCAAATGTGGATCTACAAGTTCAAATTCAAATTGGAGTTGTTGGGAGTGGTTATTACTATTCCTTTCATTTTTACCTTGTCTTCTTGTCTCCTTGTCCCCTTTCATGCAAGTTTAAACTCTATATATATGTTGTAACTTGATTCTGAATTAAGCAAGAAATAAGAGACAAGCTGATACAAAATTCTTGTATCTCCATCTCTTTACTAAGTGTTCTTCAAGTTCTTCACAATGTAGAGAGGTTGTGATACACGATTTAGGATCTGCCTAATGGCAGATCATTGCTTGCCCATTCTACTCTAAAATCACCTCTAAACTCTTTATTAAGCTTCTGTTACTCTAGCTTACTGATTCTATCTCTTTTTAAGTCTTAAGTACACAAACTATAAGTGTTGTGTTACTTCACAAGGATAGATTCATACTAGAGATAGTTTAATTCTAGTTGTTGTATCAATCTCACAGCCACTTTATCTTGTTAGATTCAGATGGTGTGTAGAGTGTTTTGCTGAGAGGATTCAATCACAAGTTGATTGTCTCTTCCTTGTAGTTGTGAGTTCTTGTTGTTGGTAGAAGGGAATTCAGTCACAAGTTGACTGAATACTCTCTTGACATGAGACAAACACTCATGAATTCTAACATTAATGAGGATCCTCCTGATCCTATGATCTCTGGTGCATGGTAATATTATGGAATGGACTTCTGATTGGCTGGAATAGTCTTCTGGAAGTCTTGGTTTGATCAGAAAATCTTCTGGTCGGAATTGAGTGGCTGGTAGATGATCAAACCGAAAGATTGTCCAATCTTTCCATAAACTGCTCGGTTTGACCGGTATTGGGAAAATGAGCACAACTCCTAATTTCCATGACCAAATATCGTGATCTTGGGCTTCCTGGAAAGCTGAGAAATCCATCTTGAATCCTATGATGGGTTTTGGGTCAGGTCGCTTCTTCATTGGGCTTGTATCCTCTTCCAAAGTTGAGTACTCGCGGATGAATGGGCTGGGGAACCTCCATTTTGTAAAATCCATAAATCCTGGGCCAGTGAATATTTTGGTCCGCATGAAAATGGGATGGACTCCTTCTTGAGTGTAGAAACCATTAAAATTGGCCTCGTGATTAAAATCCTTCTGGTTTGCAAGATATGACGTTTTGAGTGCACCTATGTCATTGTTGGCTTCTTTAGCTTGCTTCGGTTTCATGTTCTCTAGTGACTTTCTCTTGATTTCTTCCTCCAGGTTTGATTCTGATTTGATGTCCTCATCATGGTCGATGTTTGTTTAATACCTCATGTGGAGACTGGTCTTGCAGAACCTTGGTAGGGATTTTATTGATCAAGTAGCAAGCTGTCATCACAGCATCTCCCCAAAATCTCTTAGGTACATTGGTATGGAACATCATGCTTCTGGCTACCTCCATAAGATGTCTATTTTTTCTCTCTGCCACACCATTTTGTTGTGGAGTATATGGACAGCTGGTTTGATGGATCACCCCATGTTTTGCTAAGTGTTGCTTGAATGCACTGCTGGTGTATTCTTCTCCATTATCTGATCTAAAAATCTTTATCTTGGCAATGTAATGGTTAGAGACATAAGTTTGAAAATTTATGAATGCATCTAACACCCTATCTTTTGATTGCAGCAGAGTGATCCATGTATACTTTGATTTCTCATCTATAAATGTCACAAAATACTTATGATGTTCTCTAGATGCACATGGAGCAGTCCACACGTCAGAGTGAATTAAATCAAAGCAACTTTCATAGATTGTACTAGATTTAGGAAACACCGTTTTGCAATGCTTTCCTAAGATACAAGCTTCACAATCTTTTTGAAATGAAATACTAGGCAACATGATGTTCAAGGCACGAGAATGAGGATGTCCTAATCTAGCATGCCACATTACATATTTAGGGAAATTAAAACTTGAATTTAAAGCATAAGATAAATCAGCTGAATGCTTGGTGTCTTCAAGCAAGTACAAGTCTCCCTTGGTCACACCTTGGCCAAGCAACCTACTAGTTTCAATATCCTGAAAGTAGACATCATTAGGGGTGAAGGTAACACTGCAATTCAAGTCATTGGTGGCCTTTTTAACTGATAACAGATTAGAGGTGAAGCTAGGCATATAAAAGGCTTTAGAATCCTTATTAAACAACCTAAGATCACCTATTCCTTTAATTGGTACTTTTTCTCCATTAGCAATCATGACATTTCCTAACGCAGGAACGATGTTCTTAATCAAGTTCAGATCACTAATCATGTGGTGGCTAGCTCCTGAATCTATAACTAAGGGTTTTGACAATTCAGAACCAGTTAGAGCATTCATGGAGATACCACTAGTTGAAGCATGTAAAGAAGTACCAAGTGTGTTACCAGAATTGTCCTTGAGGAGTTTGATGAGAGCCTCAATGTCAGATCGCTTGATGGATTCATCTTGAGTGTTCCTCAAGGTTGAACAGCTACTGGATGCCAAAGCCTTTCCTTCACCAGCTGCATTTCTAGAGCGCATGGTCCCTGGATCAGTTTGTTCACCCATATCACCAGAGAAATTGGCTCTTGCATCATTGTAGGGAGTCCTGAACTTCTGAGGTTTGAGATGAGGATGGAGAATCCAGCACTTGTCTTTTCCATGGCCTTTCTTCTTGCAGTGATCACAGACCCATATCTTCTTGTCTTCATGCTTGTAGGCGCCTTTGTTTGCAACACCTTCAGCCTGGTTCACCAATACAAGTTCCCCTTTGCCTCCAAAGAGCCCCACTGAGCCTTGCTCCTTCTGGATTTGAGCACACACCTCCTCCAGAGAAGGCAGCTTCTCTGCTCTTAACATGTGTTTGATCAGATCATTATAGCCTGGATTTAGGGTCAGCAACAGGGAAAACACCTTGTCTTGCTCTCGCCTATCATTCAGGACAGTAGCATCCACAGTAGGTGGTCTCAGCATTTCCAACTCAGCCCACAATGCTCTGAACTTGCCAAAGTGTTGGTTGAAGTCCATGCTTTCCTGGTGCAGTGAGTTGATAGCCCTCTTGACTTCAAAAACTCGACTTAGATTTGAAATGTTGCCATACACCTTTTGTAGTGTATCCCACAACTCTTTTGAGCTCTCACAGTA
This sequence comes from Moricandia arvensis, assembly GCA_905132765.1. NCBI lineage: Eukaryota > Viridiplantae > Streptophyta > Magnoliopsida > Brassicales > Brassicaceae > Moricandia > Moricandia arvensis. Next base: position 10,936 of record CAJHQP010006982.1, on the reverse strand, counting down.
TGAGTAATCTGTCATGATAGATGTTTCCAGGCTGTTTTGAATGATTGACAGCACCATGAGGTCCTCCTGACCCCATTTGTTGTCGACAGCAACCACCATCTCCCCACCATCTTTATCTTTGATGATTTTTGTTGGAGCGTCTCCACTGGAAACATGTTCCCATAAGCCCCTTCCTCCAAGAGCTGTCTTGGCCAACCTTGACCACAGCAGATAGTTTACCCCAGTTAGAGTCACTAGTATTACCACTAGTTTAGCATTCTCCATCTTGAAGTGCTTTTGTCCAGTGGATAAAAGGGTGAATCAAGATTTTCGAACTGAAACAAGATCCAGCAAGAAGTAACAAGATTTTTGAAATAGAACAGAGAAGAAAGTGAAGGAGAATAGAGGAAAACAGGAGTTATTTGAAAAGAACCAGATTAGGAACTGGAAAACAGAGTAGAATTTCGAAATGGAGTGAAGAAGGAACTGGAAGAACAAGAAGGAACAGAGTATATTGCGGAAGAACTAAGTGAGAATTGAGAGAATAAGGTCTCAAGAGCTTTAATGCTCTGATACCATGTGAGTTTATGAGAATTAAAGAGAGATTAAGTCAAGAACAGAGGAGTTCTGCTCAAGAACATGAAGAACAGCAAGAGAGAGAGGAGAATTTCGAGTGAGAGAGAGAGAGAGAGAGTTTAGGGAACCAGAATTGATTTTTATTTCCCTTACCTTATTCAGAAACCTAATACAGAGTATTTAAAGACAAACAATGGGCACAAGTCGCCAAGGAAAAGAATAAACAAAGAGGAGAGAGGTCTGGTAGGTTCAGACTGAAAATGACAGGTCCTAAGCCTTAACTATGTTGAAAGAAAGCAAGCACACACCTCTTCACTGATATTGGGCTGTATAGCTGAGAAGGAGAATGAGTCCAAGAAGAGAAAGCTAAGTGATCCATTGGGCTGTAACCAAGAGAAGAGTAAAGAAACTGAAGAGTGTGAAGCCCAGGACGTGGCCCAACAAGCAGACAGCATGCAAGTAAGCAAGCAAGCAGGTCATAAAGTCCAGGACGTGGATCAACTCTCAGATAGCATGCAAGTAAGCAAGCAAGCAGATCAAGAAAGTCAAAAACAGTGGCTAGATATTTTCTGCTCAGAATGCACCTCTTGTTTTCATCATTAGCTCATGGTTTTGGCCAGTGGTTTTGGCCAGTGGTTTTGGCAAGTGGTTTTATCTATATAATTAAGTTGTACAAGAATTTGTAACAATTAAGAAAAAGAAAGTTATTCAGAAATACTTCTTCTCTCTCAGTTTGCTTACTAAAACAGATTGCATACTCAGTTTGATCTGAAACTTGTTTGATCATACAAACAAGTTCTACTCTTTTTTACTCAAATCTTCATGGTATCAGAGCAGTGTTAGCTCTTGAAGACAAGTTTGCTGCGAAAATCAATACTCAGAACACTTTCTACTCTGTTTTTTACTCTGTTTTTCTAAGATGGAAAATCAGAAGCAAATCATAATACCAGTTGTACTCAAAGGAGACAACTACTTGTTGTGGTCAAGAATCACCAAAACTGCCTTGAGGAGCCGAGGCTTGTGGGAGCATATTGAAGGCACTCAAGATAAGTCCAAGGGTAAAGAGAAGGCTGGAGAAGAGACCAGCCAAGATGAGTCCAAATGAACACAAGATGATCAACTTGTTTTAGCAGTTCTACAAAGCTCACTAGAACCAGCTATACTTGCTGCTTACTCCTACTGTGAGACGCCTAAGGAGCTGTGGGATACTCTACTGAGTGTTTATGGGAACATATCTAACCTGAGTGAATCTTTGAAGTTAAGAAAGCACTGAACAACCTTCAACAAGAGGAGCGATTGTTTAAGGATTTCTTTGGAGAGTTCAGGAGTCTATGGGCAGAACTGGAGCTGCTCAGACCACCAACAACTGATGTGAAGGAGCTGAATGAGAGGAGTGAGCAAGATCAAGTGTTTGGATTACTGCTTGCTCTCAATGGATCATTTAAGGGAATGATTCATCATATCTTAAGGTTTGACAAGCTTCCTAGTCTCAATGAAGTTTGTATGCTGATCCAGAAGGAGGAAGGTTCAAGAGGTCTCTTCCAAGGAACCAGTGAGACTGCTTATGTGAGTAGAGGAAGCCCTTTCCAACAAACTGATAGGAGAAATTACAATCTGAAGTGTGACCACTGCAAGCGCACGGGACATATCAAGGAGAAGTGTTGGGTGCTTAAACCTGAATTACGACCAAGGAAAGAGGTGAACTATCCAGTGAGGAACAATACACCAAGAGATGATGTGGTGAGGAAGTCCGACTTGGATGCTCTTATAAAGAGCATTACCAAGTTAACTGAATCTGGTAAGAGCTTCTCAGCCTCTAAAACTCATAAATCAATCATTATAGATTCAGGAGCCTCACACCACATGATTAGTGATTCAGATTTGCTACACAATATTAGGCCTCACTTTGGAAAGGTTAGTATTGCTAATGGTCAGGACATTGCAGTTAGAGGAATTGGAGAACTAGAACTGTTTAATAAGAGCTCTGAGGCTTTATACATGCCAGAGTTCACATCAAATTTGTTATCTGTCCATAAGGCAACAAAGGACCTTGAATGCTTGCAGTGTTTAGTGCTGATGATGTATGGTTTCAGGACAATAAGTCAGGGGGAAAGATTGGGGAAGGAAGTGCTAAAGATGGTCTGTACTTTTTGGATAGCATTCAGCCAGCAGTAATCCACTCAGCTATGAAGTCTGGTTGTACTGACGTTTTTTGGCATGCTAGACTTGGCCATCCACACTCCCAAGTCCTTAAACTTGCTTTACCAAGACTGGATCAGGATCATCATGGATGTGAAGCTTGCATTTTGGGGAAACATTGTAGAATTAGTTTTCCTGAGTCAACTACTATGTATAATGAGTGTTTTGATCTAATTCACTCTGATGTATGGACAGCCCCATGTACCTCCAGAGATCAATACAAGTATTTTGTTTCCTTCATTGATGAGAAATCAAAGTTTACATGGTCTTGCCATCAAAGAGCCTAGTTCTTGAAGCATTCACAAAGTTTCAAGAATATGTATCTACTCAATATGGAGCTAAGATCAAGATATTCAGAAGTGACAATGGTGGAGAGTACATGAGCAAGGAATTCAGAAGGATATTGGAGAAGCATGGCATTGTGCATCAAACCTCTTGCGCTTACACTCCCCAACAAAATGGAGTGTCTGAACGCAAGAATAGACACCTTATGGAAGTTTCAAGAACCATAATGTTTGAGAGAGGAGTTCCTAAGGAATACTGGGGAGATGCAGTTATGACTTCAGCTTATCTAATCAACAGGCTTCCAACAAAACAGCTTGGAGGAGCTTCACCATATGAGATCCTGAATGGCACTAAACCAAATTATGAGCATCTGAAGGTGTTTGGTTGTGTGTGCTATGTCTTTGTTCCAGAGGCTCAAAGGAACAAACTGGAACCAAGAAGCATCAGATGTATGTTTATAGGATACTCTCCAACTCAGAAGGGCTATAAGTGCTATGATCCAAGCACAAGAAGAGTTTATATCTCAAGGGAAGTAAAATTTGATGAAGCACATGGATACTTTGATAAGAAGGATTGGAAGAGCTTGGAAGACCTCACTTCTTCTAAAGACAGAGCAGCCACCTTAAGATTTATCCTTGATGGTCTACACACACTCGCTGGTTCAAAATCCACACCAACACCAACCGAGTATGGAGAAACCAATCAAGGAACACCTCTCATCCAGAGTGAAGATACTGGTGAAGAAAGTGATCATGTTGAGGAAGAAGGATCGACTTCAAAGTCTGATGGAGATACTGGAGAGGGGGAATCACAAGATTTGGATGAATCAAGCTCAGCCTCATTAGAAGATGCAGTTGTTGAAGATTCTGAGGAGACTGAGTCAGAAAACGAACCACCTTCACAACCTTTAAGAAGAAGTGAAAGGATAAGACATGGCCCTGAGAATTGGAGGAACACTAGGGTTTACTACAACAACCATGCTATTGCTCATCCAATTCAAGGTTATTGTTCTATGGCTCATCTTCCAAGCACACATCAAGCTTTCCTATCTAAGATTGATCAGCAAAGAATCCCTACAACTTATGAAGAAGCTTGTATGAGTGATGTCTGGGTCAATGCAATGAAGGAGGAGATTGCATCTATGCTGAAGAATGGGACGTGGGACATGGTGAACCTACCAAGCAACAAGAAGGTTGTAGGCTGCCGGTGGGTGTATACTATCAAATACACAAGCTCAGGAGATATTGAGAGGTACAAAGCATGACTTGTTGCTAAGGGATTTACTCAAAAATATGGAGAAGACTATAGGGAGACATTTGCCCCAGTTGCCAAGCTACATTCTGTAAGAGTTCTATTGTCCATAGCTACCAATCTATCTTGGGATCTATGGCAAATGGATGTGAAGAATGCGTTCTTGCAAGGAGACTTAGAAGAAGAAGTATACATGGTACCTCCTGAAGGCTTTCATGATGCAGCTGACAATACCAAAGTGTGTAAGCTCAAGAAGGCGATTTATGGACTCAAACAATCTCCTAGAGCATGGTACCAAAGGTTGAGTAGTTGCTTGATGGAAGATGGTTTTAAAAGATCTGAGGCGGATCATACCTTATTCACAATCAAAGGAGACAAAGGTATGGTGGTGGTATTGATCTATGTTGATGATATAATCATAACTGGTGATGATATAGATGGTGTTAAACACACTAAAGAGCTTTTAAAGGGAACCTTTGATATCAAGGATCTAGGGGAACTAAAATACTTTCTTGGGATTGAAGTATGCAAGCTTAATACTGGTATGTTTCTCTCCCAAAGAAAGTATGCCTTAGACCTTTTATCAGAGACAGGAAAGTTGGGGTCTAAGCCATGTAAAACTCCCATTGAAGAGAACTATAAAGATGAGCCTGAGGGGGAACCAGCTGCTGATGAGAAACAATATCAGAGAATGGTAGGAAAGCTGATCTATCTCACCATCACTAGACCTGACTTATGCTTTGCAGTGAATCAAGTGAGTCAACATATGCATGCTCCAAACAGACATCATTGGAGAATGGTGGAAAGGATCTTGAGATACATCAAAGGCACACCTGGCAAAGGTATTTGGATGGGATGCAATTCAAATACTGATATTGTTGGCTATTGTGATGCTGATTGGGCAGGAGATAGGAATGATAGAAAGTCAACAACTGGGTATTGTACTTTTATTGGAGGAAATCTAGTTACCTGGAAGAGCAAAAAACAGAAGGTAATCTCAAGATCAAGTGCTGAACCTGAATACAGAGCAATGGCAAGCATCACTGGAGAACTTGTATGGTTGAAGCATCTGCTTAAAGATCTTGGAGTTGAATCATCTCAACCAATTGTCTTACATTGTGATAATCAAGCGGCAATCCACATTGCATCTAATTCAGTATTCCATGAAAGAACAAAGCATATTGAAGTGGACTGCCACTATATCAGAGAGAAGGTTCAAGAAGGTGTGATCATTCCATCTTATGTGAAGAGCTCTGATCAGGTTGCTGACATCTTTACAAAGGCAACTTCATCAAAGGTGTGTGATGCTCTTCATCGCAAGATCGGCTTATTGGATCTCCACCAGCCAATCTTGAGGGGGAATGTTGAAAGAAAGCAAGCACACACCTCTTCACTGATATTGGGCTGTATAGCTGAGAAGGAGAATGAGTCCAAGAAGAGAAAGCTAAGTGATCCATTGGGCTGTAACCAAGAGAAGAGTAAAGAAACTGAAGAGTGTGAAGCCCAGGACGTGGCCCAACAAGCAGACAGCATGCAAGTAAGCAAGCAAGCAGGTCATAAAGTCCAGGACGTGGATCAACTCTCAGATAGCATGCAAGTAAGCAAGCAAGTAGGTCAAGAAAGTCAAAAACAGTGGCTAGATATTTTCTGCTCAGAATGCACCTCTTGTTTTCATCATTAGCTCATGGTTTTGGCCAGTGGTTTTGGCAAGTGGTTTTGGCTGTAGTTTTATCTATATAATTAAGTTGTACAAGAATTTGTAACAATTAAGAAAAAGAAAGTTATTCAGAAATACTTCTTCTCTCTCAGTTTGCTTACTAAAACAGATTGCATACTCAGTTTGATCTGAAACTTGTTTGATCATACAAACAAGTTCTACTCTTTTTTACTCAAATCTTCAAACTAAACATGTGATCTCTGATTCAAACCTTCTCCAACGGATCTCTGCCTCTTCTGCCGACATGAAACCATTTAAATAAGTCTCCTTGAGTCTCTTAGGTCTCTTTTAACAAGGCAGATGGATAGCTTGCACCAGAAGGTATCTTTTAGGTTATACGGACAACCTTGCTTCTCAAGGCAACCCCAAACTTGATTATTATGAAACCATCCATTCTCCTTGTTCTTTATTGCTTCATCTCAACATTGGGGAGATGCAGTGATGACAGCCTGCTATTTAATCAACAAAATTCCCACCAAAGTCCTACAAGATCAGTCGCCACATGAGGTACTAAACAAACATCGACCATCTATAGATCACCTTCGGGTATTTGGGTGCCTGTGTTTTGTTTTAATTTCAGGAGAGCAAAGGAACAAGTTAGAACCCAAAAGCACCAGAGCCATGTTTATTGGCTATTCTCCTCACCAAAAGGGATACAAGTGTTATTCTCCAGAAACCAAGAGGGTTCTAATCTCTAGAGATGTGAGGTTTGTTGAGTCTAAAGGCTACTATGATGAGAAGAGTTGGGAAGAAGTAAGAGACTTATATCAATCAACCTCAGATAGAGCTGAGAACTTGAGAAGGGTAATGGAAAGTATTGGCATCAGTATCCCAAGAAGGAGTGTTGAGACCGAGCCAACACAAGATCAGCCTAGTTCATCACAAGAGGAATCTGAACATAGAAATGCTGAGGTTCCTCCTCTTGATCATGAAGGGGGGAATCAAACTGAACCACAACAAGAAAGTTCAGTCTCTCTTGACTATTAGAGTGGAGCAAGATAAGGAGATGTGAAGGCCAAACAAAGGAAGTGAAGGCCAAGCATCTCCACAACAAGCTGAAGAAGAACAAGAATTATCAAGAAGTGTAAAGTCCGGGCCAAGTCTCTAAACAATCATTCAAGGATGTGCAAAGTCCGGGTCAAGATAATTCTATGTGCAAAGTCCGAGCAAGAGAAGATCAGCGCAAGAGACTTTGCACATAGAATTATCTTGACCCGGACTTTGCACATCCTTGAATGATTGTTTAGAGACTTGGCCCGGACTTTGCACTTCTTGATAATTCTTGTTCTTCTTCAGCTTGTTGTGGAGATGCTTGGCCTTCACTTCCTTTGTTTGGCCTTCACATCTCCTTATCTTGCTCCACTCTAATAGTCAAGAGAGACTGTAAGCTAGAGAAAGAGAAGAAGACAAAGAAGAGTTTAAACTGATTTTAGAGTGGAATGGACAAGCAATGATCTGCCATTAAGGCAGACCCAAATCGTGTATCACTAACTCCCTACATTGTGAAGAACAATGAAGAACACTTAGTAAAGAGATGGAGATACACGAAATTAATAAAGCTTGTCTCTTATTTCATGTGTTCTGATTACAAAGGGGAGCCTCTCTATTTATAGAGAAATGGCTCAGGGTTTACAGCAGCAAGACATGAATAAACAAAGCATAAATGGGAAATTAATAAACAAAGCATAAATGGGAAATTAATAAACAAAGCAAGAGGAAGAAGCCAAGGAGGAAGAGGACAAGGAATTGCTGGCAGCTGAGCGTGAAAGTCACTTGTCCTAACAGCCATTTGCTTCAGATCAGATGTGAGTGCATTTAAATTCAAACCAACACTCTTAGCGCCAAGTCTCTTGCGCTGATCTTCTCTTGCTTGGACTTTGCACATAGAATTATCTTGACCCGGACTTTGCACATCCTTGAATGATTGTTTAGAGACTTGGCCCGGACTTTGCACTTCTTGATAATTCTTGTTCTTCTTCAGCTTGTTGTGGAGATGCTTGGCCTTCACTTCCTTTGTTTGGCCTTCACATCTCCTTATCTTGCTCCACTCTAATACCCTCCCTCAAGGTTGGGCTGCGGAAGCCATTGGTTCCAAAGGCCAAGCTTGCAAAACGCAAATGACTACCTCATTAAAAACCTCACCAAGTAAAACCACTTGGGATAAAACCATGATGAGGACAAAAAGAGTATAGCCTTTGCGGTGCATTTGGATAGCTATGACCTTGGCTTTATTTGGACTTGAAACTTCTTTGCTCTATGGTCCTCTTTGCGGTTTGAACATGTCTTAGAACCGCCATGACCTGAACTGATTGCTGAGGCGTTTGACACCTCTTTCTTTGACACAAAATGGAAGTACACACTGCTCCATGATTGTGAGATGTGCCTTCTTGATGCTTCATCATGAAGCTTACTGACCCTTAGCTAACATCTTGCTGGTGAGTTGATTCATCACTTTCCTACAGACACTTCTCCTCAAGATCTTCTTGTCTTGGGTCCATGAATCTGAGGCCATTGGTTCTAACCCCCAAAGCTTGCTTCTGATGCTGCTCTAGATCAACCAAACTTGCATTGTCTTCTTGAGACAACCAAGCACAAACACCAATCACCATTCTTAAACTTGAACCTGTAGAGTATGGACAGATTCAAAGCACAAAATTGGTGAATGATGGAGAGAATAGACTAACCAGATAATTAGAGAATAAGTAACAAGAGAATGAGAGAGTATGAGAGAATAATGGAGAGTAAGAGTAAGGAGGAGAATGAGAGTTTTGCGGAAGCAATTTTCAGTCCATGGCCTTCAAGCAACATGGCTGATCACAATGCTGGTGAGGCATGAACATCCCACCAGTTAACACAATTTTAAAACATTTTCAAAATCAGATTACTCAAGAATCTGTTCAAAAACATTTTCAGATTTTAAATCCTTTCAAAGAGTTTTTCTTTAAATCTGAAATTCAAAAGCTCTTACAAATCACTTTTCTTCAAATCATCATCAATCTTTCTCCCTCCCTCAAGCATTGGTTTCATTAGACATTCAGTCTTTCACCAAGTTTTAAATATTGAGAGACAAAGGGTAGAAAAAAAAATGATAATGTTTGAGACAAAAACAACAAGAACTTCATCTTTTAAAACTGTTTTTAAAGCACCAAACAGATGAAGTCTTTTGCTCCATTACCCTCCCTTAGGCTTTGTTCTTATAATCCTAACTCAAGATCAGGACCAAAGCTTGCACATGGGAGAGAGGAACCTAACAAAACCGAACTCCATCTTGTCCTCTTATAAGAAGTCATTAGACAAGATGAAGAACACACAATTTGAAATCGATTTTTTTCTTTAAGTGTTTTTCAAGATACAAGTTTAATCTTTTCTCCCTCCCTCAAGCTGGTATGAACAGATTTTAACCTTTCATCCAAATGCATATAATGAGGAGATCAAAGGGAGAGTCACTGATTTTAAAAAAAACTTTTAAAGACTTGTATCTTGACAAAATACTCAGATTTTGAAACCACACTTCATCTAAACTCTCTACTGTCCAAGTTTTGAATCCTAGCCACACAGCTCCTCAAAACTATTTTTAAAAATGAGAGAGAGAGTTTCAGATTGAATAAATGGACAAGAAGAAGTGAGTTCAGTCCCAAGAAGAGCAACTAGGCTCTGATACCATGTTGGAATTCATGAGTGTTTATCTCATGTAAGGAGTGATTCATTCAACTTGTGACTGAATCCCCTTCAACCATACAACAAGAACTCACCATTCAAGATCAGAGACAACCAACTTGTGGTTGAATCCTCATACACAGCTTACTATATAACCAAGAATCCTAGACAGTAAACTGGTTATATGAAGCAGAAACTCTCTAGTATGAATCTATCCTTCTGAAGTAACACAACACTTTGAGTTTGTATACCTAAGATGAAGAGGATTTAGAATCAGTAATCTAGAGTTTAAGAACTAGATAAAGAAGAGTTTAAACTGATTTTAGAGTGGAATGGACAAGCAATGATCTGCCATTAAGGCAGACCCAAATCGTGTATCACTAACTCCCTACATTGTGAAGAACAATGCAGAACACTTAGTAAAGAGATGGAGATACACAAAATTAATAAAGCTTGTCTCTTATTTCTTGTGTACTGATTACAAAGGGGAGCCTCTCTATTTATAGAGAAATGGTTCAGGGTTTACAACAGCAAGACATGAATAAACAAAGCATAAATGGGAAATTAATAAACAAAGCATAAATGGGAAATTAATAAACAAAGCAAGAGGAAGAAGCCAAGGAGGAAGAGGACAAGGAATTGCTGGCAGCTGAGCGTGAAAGTCACTTGTCCTAACAGCCATTTGCTTCAGATCAGATGTGAGTGCATTTAAATTCAAACCAACACTCTTAGCGCCAAGTCTCTTGCGCTGATCTTCTCTTGCTCGGACTTTGCACATAGAATTATCTTGACCCGGACTTTGCACATCCTTGAATGATTGTTTAGAGACTTGGCCCGGACTTTGCACTTCTTGATAATTCTTGTTCTTCTTCAGCTTGTTGTGGAGATGCTTGGCCTTCACTTCCTTTGTTTGGCCTTCACATCTCCTTATCTTGCTCCACTCTAATACTCGGACTTTGCACATAGAATTATCTTGACCCGGACTTTGCACATCCTTGAATGATTGTTTAGAGACTGGCCCGGACTTTGGCACTTCTTGATAATTCTTGTTCTTCTTCAGCTTGTTGTGGAGATGCTTGCCTTCACTTCCTTTGTTTGGCCTTCACATCTCCTTATCTTGCTCCACTCTAATACCCAAGAGACTTGGCCCGGACTTTGCACTTCTTGATAATTCTTGTTCTTCTTCAGCTTGTTGTGGAGATGCTTGGCCTTCACTTCCTTTGTTTGGCCTTCAACATCTCCTTATCTTGCTCCACTCTAATAGCATGATGT
>CAJHQP010006981.1:0-34857 GCA_905132765.1 Moricandia arvensis | reverse complement strand
CTATAGAGTCAAGCTTGAGGGGGAGTGTTAAACCTGAAGTGAGAAATGGACCACTAAAGGCCATGTGCAAAGTTAGGGCCAAAACCCATTAGAAGTCTGATCAAGGACTAAAGAGGGTCCAGAAGCTTATGCTGAGCAAGAACAAGGTTCAAGAAGGGCTTATAATCAAGAAGGAAGTGTTTGGGAAGATTTGGGAGCCATTGGGCGAAAGTGCAAAAATAGGGTCGACTGTACGGACAGTCGTACGGCCTGTACGGCCAGTTGTACGGCCTGTACCGCCTTGTACGGACTGTACGGAAATGGTCGACCCAAAACACTTCCTGGTTCGACTTTTGGGTGAGTTTGGGCAATGTGCAAAATCCGGGTCAAGGTGTACGGACGGGTGGTCCGTACACAGTCCGTACGGTCGAGAAATAAAGCAGTTTTGGGTTTGTCTTTGGTTTGATCACTTTAAACCAAAGCAATTCGAATCCCTTGTGACTGATTGAAGCTAAGGAGGCAAGGGATCATTTGGGACGAGATGGATAAGAGGAATATGCTCTCAAGATGCTTATCCAAAAGAAGGAATGAACTTGGACTGATCATTGGCCAGGTTCATGTGCATTGCTGGCCTATTCCTGGCCAAGCTTTCCTAGGCGCGCCCAGGCTGTCTCCAGCCTGTATGAAGACCATCTGACTTCATCTAAACCGTCCATTCTCTCAGGCTTTATCAGCCCTTAGATATAGGTTAATGTTTGCTTCTTGTATTGCCTATAAAGGCCTCATTATCAATTGTAAACGAATTAAGTGAGAGAGTGGGGTTTCCCCTCCTCCTTCCTACTCTTTTCTGGGTTCTAAATCTCTGTTCTTCACTCTCTTAGTCTCTGGTTCATCAAGTCTCACGAATCTCTCTTTAGTCTCATTATTCTCTTAGTCTCTTCCACAATCTTATTCTCTCATCAAGTCTTCTCTTCTCCTTGTTATTACAAGATCAGTCCGAACCTGTTGAGGTTGAAGCTTCTCACACAACCCACGGCCTGAACTCTGATAAAATTTCAGGTGATATCAAAAGAACTCTCTACTCTAAACAATCTGCTATACTTGTGTTTAAAGAAACTCTTTTGAACCTAACAGATTCTACACCGGTGTATCCGAGTGAAATGGTTTCTCTTTTGCAGGAGTTTCAAGATGTATTTCCAGAAGACAATCCCATTGGTTTACCACCTGTGAGAGGGATTCAGCACCAGATAGACTTTGTTCCAGGATCTACACTTTCAAACCATCCAGCATACAGAACCAACCCGGTTGAGACCAAGGAGTTGCAAAGACAAGTAGAGGAACTCATGGAGAAGGGCTACATCCGAGAGAGTTTGAGCCCATGTGCTGTACCAGTGCTCCTAGTGCCTAAGAAGGATGGTACATGGCGTATGTGTGTTGATTGTAGATCAATCAATAACAAAACAGTGAAGTATCGCCATCCCATCCCTAGACTTGATGATATGCTTGATGAATTGCATGGTTCTTGCATCTTTTCTAAGATAGATTTAAAAAGTGGTTATCATCAGATTAGGATGAAAGAAGGAGATGAATGGAAAACTGCATTCAAAACTAAGCATGGATTATATGAGTGGTTATTTATGCCATTTGGATTAACCAATGCACCTAGTACATTCATGAGGTTAATGAATCATATTCTTAGATCATTCATAGGCATTTCTGTTGTAGTATACTTTGATGACATCTTAGTATATAGCAAGAACTTAGAAGAACATCTAGAACATCTTAGGGCTGTCCTGAATGTTTTAAGGAATGAAAAGCTTTATGCCAACTTTAGGAAGTGCACCTTTTGCACGAATAACTTGGTTTTCCTAGGCTTTGTTGTGAGTGCAGATGGAGTTAAAGTCGATGAGGAGAAGATCAAAGCCATCCAGGACTGGCCGAGTCCAACCTCAGTAGGAGAAGTGAGGAGTTTCCATGGGCTTGCTGGGTCCTATAGGCAATTTGTGAGAGACTTCAGCACCATTGCAGCTCCCTTGACTGAAGTGATAAAGAAGGATCTCGGATTTAAATGGGGTGAAGCACAAGAGAAGGCTTTCCAGAGCCTAAAAGAGAAGCTTACTCAATCACCTCTTCTTATGCTTCCTGACTTTAATAAAACATTTGAAATAGAATGTGATGCCTCAGGAATTGGAATTGGTGCTGTATTGATGCAGGATAGGAAACCTATAGCCTACTTCAGTGAGAAGCTTGGAGGAGCCACTCTCAACTATGCAACCTATGACAAAGAGCTCTATGCCTTGGTGAGGGCATTACAAACGTGGCAACATTACTTGTGGCCCAAGGAGTTTGTCATACACACTGATCATGAGTCCCTAAAGTATCTAAAAGGGCAGGGTAAGCTTAGCAAGAGACACGCAAGGTGGGTTGAGTTCATTGAGACCTTCCCATACGTGATCAAATATAAACAAGGTAATGAGAACATAGTTGCTGATGCACTATCTCGGAGGTATGTTCTCTTGACCACTTTAGATGCTAAGTTACTTGGGTTTGAGCAGATAAAGGATATGTATGATACTGACCTTGATTTCAAGGAAGCTTATGCTTCTTGTGAGAAGTTTGCTGCAGGGCATTACTTTAGACAAGATGGCTACTTGTTTTATGACAATAGGTTGTGTGTGCCTAACTGCTCTTTGAGAGATCTTTTTGTCAGGGAATCCCATGGGGGCAGTCTAATGGGACACTTTGGGATTGCCAAGACCTTAAAAGTTTTGCAGGATCACTTCTATTGGCCGCACATGAAGAGAGATGTGGAGAGAATCTGTGGGAGGTGTTCTACTTGCAAGCATGCCAAGTCCAATCCCAGGGTTTGTATACTCCTTTACCCATTCCACACCATCCCTGGAATGACATTTCCATGGACTTTGTTGTTGGATTGCCTAGGACTAGAACTGGAAAGGACTCAATCTTTGTTGTTGTTGATAGGTTCTCTAAGATGACACATTTCATAGCATGTCATAAGACTGATGATGCATTGCATGTTGCTAACCTGTTCTTTAAAGAAGTCGTTCATTTGCATGGCATGCCTAGAACTATAGTTTCTGATAGGGACACTAAGTTTCTTAGTTACTTCTGGAAGACACTTTGGTCTAAGCTACGCACTAAACTGTTGTTTTCTACTACTTGTCATCCGCAAACTGATGGACAAACTGAAGTGGTTAATAGAACCTTAGGAACACTCCTGCGTGCATTCATTAAAAAGAACTTGAGAACATGGGAAGAATACTTACCACACTGTGAATTTGCATACAATCATGCTATGCATTATGCTTCTAAGTATTCACCTTTTGAGATTGTTTATGGGTTCAATCCCACCTCTCCTTTGGATCTAATGCCTTTACCTGAGTGTGAAAGGATCAGCCTAGATGTCAAGAAGAAAGCGGAGATGGTCCAGCGAATCCATGAGAAGGCTAGACAAAACATTGAGCAGAAAACCAAGCTTTATGAGAAGCAAGCCAACAAGGGGAGACGTGTGAGAACCTTTGAAGTAGGTGACCAAGTTTGGTTGCACCTGAGGAAGGATAGGTTCCCCAACGAGAGCAAGTCCAAGCTGATGCCAAGGGTTGATGGACCCTTCGTGATCATCCACAAGATCAATGACAATGCCTACAAACTTGATCTCCAAGGTAAGTATGATGTATCAAATAGCTTCAATGTCACTGACTTGGCTCCTTTTGCTGTAGATGAACCTGATTTGAGGACAAATCCTTTTCAAGAGGGAGGGGATGATGTGATCATGGACCGGATCACTAAGGAGAACAAGGAGATTCTAGATTAGCCACATGAAGCCACATTGCACCAGCAGCTTGGTGATGATGCTCTAGCCATTCTTGAAGGTCCCATGACTCGTTCCAGAGTCAAGAAGCTTAAAGAGAATGTTGTTGGATTACTCACTTCACATCCACAACAAGAAAGTCTTGGACAAGGTCTGATCCGAGATGTCTTGATCACCATTCAAGCCATCTCTACATCAAGCTGAGTTAGTGTCTAGGCAAGACATGGGGTGAGTGCTCTTTTCCTTGCTTTTGGTTTTGTCCCACGAGGTTTTCCAGAGGAAGGTTTTTAACGAGGCCACAACTTGTCTTCACATCACTTAGGCCCTATCTCGGTCCAAGGCTAAAGAAGTTTACATTTTATTTCATTTAAAAGCTTATGTTAAACTTAGACTATAGTTTCCTTTTTACTTATTTCTGAAACCCTAGAGATCATGTTCTCTGGTTTCTCCTTATTTAAACGGGTCTCTAAACCCTATTGTACTCATCCATCTTTTAATCAACGAGTTATCTTTCTCCTTGACGGCTCTCTCTCTAAGACAAGTTGTCGAGTTTCTTCTGGTGTGTAGTATCCAGGAACCTAAGGGTGTTTGCTTGGTGTGTTATATCCGAGTTATTCATCTAGGAGTATCAAGAGATCTTATCATCCCTCTTGTGTCACCAATCGATCCACAACCTTGAAGAACTTGAGTCTCTGATTCGTTCTTGCAAGGATTTATCCACTCCCATCAACCAAAGAGCATCCTAGGGACGCATCATGCTACACAAGGCTATTCTTGTGGAGCAGCAGCTCAAGAAGAAGGGACACTCACGCAACCACTATGGCTCTAACCGGTTACACAACACCAAGGAAGAGAAGTCACCTTACCCTAAGGAGTCTATACCGTTCCAGAAGGACATCAAGTCCTATCCGAGAGAAGAAACCAAGCCAAGCAGTGCTCTTGACAAGGGCAAAGGCAAGGTTGAAGCTTCTAGTTCCAGAGCTCGTGATGTCAAGTTTTCAAGTGCCAAGGAAGAGGTCATTATGCCAATGAATGTACCAACAAGAGAGTCATGATCTTGCTGGAAGATGGAGAGTATGCCTCAGAAGATGACAACACTGACTCTGACCAAGAAGAGAGTGAAGAGGAACATGAAGAAGGACCAGTCCAGGGGAAGCTTTTAGTAGCTAGAAGGCTTCTAAGCTTGCAAAACAAGGCTGAGGAGCTAGAGCAACGTGAGAACCTATTCTACACCCGGTGCTTGGTCCAAGGAAAAGTGTGCAGCCTCATTGTTGATGGAGGAAGTTGTGTGAATGCTGCGAGTGAAACTATGGTCAAGAAGTTGGATTGAAGGTTCAGAAGCATCCCAAACCTTACCGGCTACAATGGCTGAATGAAGAAGGCACCATGAAGGTTTCAAGTCAAGTGCTCATTCATTTAGCCATAGGGAGATATGAAGATGAAGTCTTGTGTGATGTGTTGCCTATGGAAGCTCGTCACATACTTCTTGGAAGACCTTGGCAATCTGATCGCCGAGTTATCCATGATGCCTTCACCAACAAGCACTCCTTTGAGTTCAAGGGACGAAAGACCACCCTGGTTCCTGTTAACCTGAAGTGATAAACCATCTCACTAAAGGTTAATGTGCAAAGCTTGGGCAAAACCCACTTAGAGACTGATCAAGGTCTAAGGAGGGTCCAGAAGCTTATGCAGAGCTAGAACAAGGTTCAGGAGGGGTTTACTATGAAGGAAGAAGGCTTGGGTGCAATTTGGGAGCAAATGGTTGAGGTGCAAAAATAGGGTGGTCCGTACCGTACGGCCGTACGGACTGTACGGCCTATACGGACGAGCCGACCCGGGAAACTTATTTCTCGACCATTTGAAGACATTTTAGGTTTGTGCAAAAACCGGGTCAAGTTGTACGGACCGAACCCTAAATCCGTACAACCCTAGGACTTACCTTGCATCCCAAGTCACAGAGAAGCTTCAATGGTGAAGAAAGGGTCTCGGATTGTTTGGAGAAGAAGATGGGATCAGAATGGCATCTAGGAAGGCATCTGCGAGATGCTGCTTGTGTTGACCGTTTGTGGATAAGGTTCTTCCCTATCCAGACTGGAAAGGAAGGAGGCTGAACCTGGACTGATCACTGGATAGATGCATAGGCCTTGGTGGCCAATTCTAGGCCAAGTTACCCTCTTGACCAGCCAGGCTGTCCCCAAGCGTGTATAGCTCCTGCTCCACTAGTTTAAAACCTTCCCTTGACTCCACCTGCTTGCTCTGATATTTGGTAAACCCTAGACTAGCTCATTTATCTATTTATACTCTTGTAATGTCGAGTTTAATAATCAAGCAGAGAAGTTCTCTTCTTCATAATCTCTTAGTCTCTTTTACTCTCTCTATTCTCTCAAGTCTCTGGATACTTAGTCTCTCAATCTCTTTCTCTCATTAGTCTCTCAATCTCTCATACTCTCTCACGAATCAATCTCACTCTTCCATCAGTCTCTCGTTCATCCTCATCATCTCCACACTCGTTCATCATCACTCAAGCACTTGTTCTCTGAAAACTTTCATGGTATCAGAGCCAGGTTGCTCAGTCTCCTGGTGAAGCTTTTGCATCAGTCTCAAGCTCTAAAGATCACTCCTTTCCAGATCCAGTTCATCCGGATCTAAAGTTCACACCTTTGAAGACAAAGAAGACAGTCTAGCTCATATCTGACCTCAAGATGGAGTCCTCCAGAGCCATTGTCATTCCAGTCATCCTCAAAGGTCCCAACTACCTTCTCTGGTCTCGCCTGGTGAAGACAGCCCTTGGTGGAAAGGGGTTATGGAGCCATTGCATCTCAGGTGCTCCAAACTCCTCCAAAGCTGTCGCCTCTCAAGAGAGTTCATCCAGTGGTGATACTGGCTCTTTTATTGTCTCGGAAGAGAAGTGGCAGCAAGATGACTACCTGGTCTTAACCTTTCTCCAAAGCTCCATAGAAAGATCTATCCTTGAAGCCTACTCATACTGTGAGAGTGCTAAGGAGCTTTGGTAAACTTTAAACAAGATCTATGGTAACATCTCTAACCTCAGCCGAGTCTTTGAAATCAAAAGAGCCATCAACAACCTGTCCCAAGAGAATGAGGAGTTCACGGTTAATCTGGGAAAGTTCAGAGCCCTTTGGTCTGAACTAGAGATGCTGAGACCTCAATCCATTGATCCAGAGGTGTTGAATGAAAGAAGGGAGCAAGACAAGGTGTTTGGTCTGCTCTTAACCCTTAGTCCTTCCTTCAATGACCTTATCAAGCATATCCTTGTAAGAAAATGAAGAACAGTGTGAAGAACAAGAGAGAGAGAGAGAGAAGAAACTCAAGAGAGAGAAGAGAGAGAGAGATTCGAAAATAAGAGTAAAGAAGGATTGTTTTACTTGCTTGATTCAGTTTCCAGAGATACAATATTTAAAGACAAAACAAGTAGGATGCAGACAAGAAGAATAAGAGTATAATAAGGCTTCTTGGTCGAGATAGTGGAGCCTGAAAGTGACAGGACCTAAACAGCTCCTCCTCCCCTAAGTAGAACATGTGATCTGATCTATTTTCGAATTCCACTTGCTTCCAAAAGTCTCCAACGTCTCTCTTGACCAACTGACACTCTTCTTGTCGAGTTTAAACCACTTCCTTGCCTTCCAACCCAAGTTAGGTCACTTACTTGCTTGGAAGTCAAGTTTTATATGGAATGACTTGTGTTCCAAGTCTGTACGGACCAAACCATTCCAACTCGCCCAAATGCATCTCTTCTCTTTGTCTCCATCTTTTATTCATGTCTTCATGTCAATACTCCCCCTCAAGCTTAACCACAGGATATGGTTAAGCTTGGAACCCATGAAGACATCGCTCATTAAAACCTTTGTGTGCTAAACCCAGTGGGATAAAAACACACAAAGGAAAGAGTAGATGCTTCATGGCTAAGGGGATCATGATCTGGCCAAATCTATGAGTCCTAACCTTGGATGGATGAACTCACAGACTTTGGTACTTGCTCCTTTTGTGAAGATATCAGCTAGTTGATCCTCACTTCTTGTGTAGCATGGTAGGATGATGTGTTGCTCCACTGCTTGTCTTACATTGTGACAATCCACCTCAATGTGCTTTGTCCTCTCATGAAACACTGAGTTTCATGCTATGTGAATAGCTGCTTGATTATCACAGTGCATTGTGATTGGTGTTGTAGTCTCTATACCCAAGTCTTTGAGCAGGTTTCTGATCCAAATGAGCTCACTGGTAAGCTTCCTCATTGCTCTATACTCTGCCTCAGCACTTGAACATGAAACTATCTTCTGCTTCTTGCTCTTCCAGGTAACCAGATTCCCTCCAATGAAGGTGCAATATCCTGTTGTAGACTTCCTGTCCACTCTATCACCAGCCCAGTCTGCATCACAATATCCCACAATTTTTGTGCTCTTGTTGCAGCCCATCCATATACCTTGACCCGGAGCTTCCCTTAGATACCTTAGAATCCTTTCCACCATATTCCAGTGATGGACTTTAGGTGTTTGCATATGCTGGCTGACTTGATTCACAGCAAAGCAGATGTCTGGTCTTGTAATGGTTAGATAGATCAGCTTCCCAACCATTTTCCTATAGAGTTTGACATCCTCAAATGCCTCATCTTCAAACTCCCCCTCACGTAATACTTTGTATCCCTCTTCAAGTGGTGTTTTGGCTACTCTTCCTCCAAGCTTCCCTGCCTCATTTAAAAGATCAAGTGTGTACTTCCTTTGGGATAAAAATAGCCCCTCATTAGAGTGACATATTTCAATCCCTAGGAAGTACTTTAACTTACCCAAATCTTTGATATCAAATGAAGATTTAAGAAAAGCTTTGGTTGAGTTAATACCTTCCTTGTCACTTCCTGTGATAATTATGTCATCCACATAGACAAGGATCACCACCATTCCTTGCTGACTTGAGAGAGTAAAGAGAGTGTGGTCTGCTTCTGATTTGTTGAATCCTCTTCCATTCAAGGTTGTGCTCAGCTTGTGGTACCAAGCTCTAGGGGATTGCTTCAGTCCATAGATAGCCTTCTTTAGTCTCAATACATTCCCTGGTTTCACCATGTCTTCTAAGCCAGGAGGAGGACGCATATATACTTCATCCTCTAATTCACCTTGTAGGAATGCATTCTTAACATCCATTTGCCATAGATCACATTCCAGGTTGACAGCTAATGAGAGAACAACCCTTATGGTATGAAGTTTGGCTACTGGTGCAAATGTATCCAGATAGTCTTCTCCATAGACTTGGGTGTATCCCCTTGCAACTAGCCTTGTCTTCTTCCTTTCTGGCTTTCCATTGGCTAGGTACTTGATGGTGAAGATTAGGCGACTTGTCACAGCCTTCTTTCCTTTGGGGAGCTCAGTTTCATACCAAGTATCATTCTTGATCATGGCATTGATCTCATCTCCAACTGACTCTCTCCATCCATCCAGTGCCATTGCCTCTTCATAAGACCTTGGAATGTACTCTTGATCCAGGTTACTGATGAAGGCTTGGTGTTCTTGAGGCAAGGGCATGGTACCACAAGCTAAGCACCACCTTGAATGGAAGAGGCTTCAGGATATCAGAGGCTGATCACACCTTGTTCACACTCCCTAGCCCAAGAGGAATTGTGGTCATTTTGGTCTATGTAGATGACATAATCATCACATGCAGTGACCAAGAAGGCATCAAAGAAACCAAGGTATTCCTTAAGTCTGTATTTGATATTAAAGATTTAGGTGAACTCAAGTACTTCCTTGGGATTGAAGTATGCCGCTCTAAAGAGGGGCTCTTCTTGTCTCAAAGGAAGTACACACTTGATCTTTTAACTGAGGCAGGAAACCTTGGAGGAAGGCAAGCCAAAACACCATTGGAAGATGGCTACAAAGTACTTAGAGAGGGGGAGTTTGAAGACAAGCAGTATGGTGATGTGAAGCAGTATAGTAGAATGGTTGGAAAGCTCATCTACTTAACCATCACTAGGCCAGATATATGCTTTGCTGTGAACCAAGTTAGCCAACATATGCAGACACCTAAGGTCCATCACTGGAATATGGTGGAGAGAATCATGAGATACCTGAGGGAGGCGCCTGGTCAAGGAGTTTGGATGTCTTGTAATGGAAGCACAGAGATTGTAGGCTACTGTGATGCTGATTGGGCAGGAGACAGAACTGATAAGAAGTCAACAACTGGATATTGCACCTTCATTGTAGGTAAGTTGGTAACTTGGAAGAGCAAGAAACAGAAGATTGTGTCATGTTCTAGCGCTGAAGCAGAATATAGGGCAATGAGGAAGCTCACCAGTGAGCTGATCTGGATCAGAAACCTTCTAAGTGACTTGGGTATAGAGACTACAACTCCCATCACTATGCATTGTGACAACCAGGCAGCAATTCACATAGCATCCAACAGTGTGTTCCATGAAAGGACTAAGCACATTGAGGTAGATTGCCATAAGGTCAGACAAGCTGTGGAACAACAAATCATCTTGCCATGTTACACGAGAAGTGAGGATCAGTTAGCAGATATCTTCACTAAGGCAGCTAGCACCAAGGTCTGTGAGTTCATTCATTCAAAATTGGGACTCATAGACCTCACCTCTCACTAACTCTCCTTGCATGGAGACCTCTACTCTTTTTCCTTGATGTGTTTTTCTCCCACTGGGTTTTACACATTAAGGTTTTAATGAGGGAGGTTCTTCATGCTTCCAAGCTTGACCAGTCCCTATGGTCAAGCTTGAGGGGGAGTATTGAGAGGAAGAACCAGAAGAGAGGAAGTTAGAATGATCAGAGTAGACAAAGAAGAGAAGAAAATCAGATACTTGTGGAACAAGGCATTCCGTACAGACTTGATATTCAAGGCACTCAAGGGGAGACCTAACTTGACTTGGAAGACAAGTTAATCATTTGCCTGGTTCCAGAGACAAAGGAATACTTATTTAAATAGTATTCAGGTCAGCAAGAGAAGGGGAGAGACGTTGGAGAAGGTGGTCACATGCTGAGTTAAGTTTGAATTCAAACAATGGACCTGTCCCTTTCTGTTGGTCTCGACGAGCCTGCCTTGTCTTCTTATGGCATAAAGCTTCCTTGTCTTCTTATGGCAGAAGGCCATAACCGTATTTTATTCTTTTATGTCTTCTGCCTTGTTTATTTATAGAATGTACCTAGGAACTATTCTAAGCAAGGAGAATCACTCCTCTCTTTCTCAGTTTACTCTCCCATCTCTCCTCTCTACGAAATCACTCTCTCTCTCTCTCTTCCTTCTGTGTTCCTCATGTTCTTGCTGTTCTTCAGCCTAATCTCCTCTAAACTCACTTAAACTTACATTGGAAGCCAAGAGTACAAAGGCGATGTTTATAGGCTACTCCACAACTCAGAAGGGTTACAAGTGTTATGATCCGGTGGCAAGAAGAGTTCTGGTGTCTAGGGATGTAAAATTCATAGAAGAAAGAGGGTACTATGAGGAGAAGAATCAAGACGAGTTGAAGGACCTTACTTCAGATAAGGCAGCAACTCTAAGGATTATCTTGGAAGGTCTTGGAATTGGAGTGACCAAAAACCCGAGTGAAAATGGTCCAACATGGACAACTGAAACAAATCAGTCTCCCCACCTTGGTCATGAGGGGGGAAATACTGAAGATCAAGAAGGTGGAAGCTCTAACAGCAGTGGAGAGTTTGATTCAGGTCGAGAGGAGTTTGATGATTCTCAAGAGGAAGATAGAAGTTCAGGGTCTCATGATCAAGGTGGAGATACTCAAGAAGGTCAGAGGAGTCCTGAACAACAAGAGGAGGAAGAGCCTCAAGAAAGGGAAGTAGAACAACAACAGTTGAGGAGAAGCTCTAGGATAAGAAGACCACCATCTGATTGGGTGAACACCAGGGTTTACTATAATGCTCAGGCAGTTATGCACCCATCTCAGGTTGTATGCTCGCTTACTCAGTATCCAGAAGAACATTGTTCCTTTATGGTCAGTCTAGATGAGAGCTATATACCAAGATCCTATGAGGAAGCTGTTAAAGACAAGGAATGGAAGGATTCAGTTGGTGCTGAGGCAAGTGCAATGATCCAAGAATGACACTTTGTATGAAAGTGAGTTGCCAAAAGGGAAGAAGGCAGTAACCAGTAGATGGATCTTTACCATCAAATACTTGGCGAATGGAGAGATTGAAAGAAAGAAAACCAGGTTGGTGGCAAGGGGATTCACTCAAACCTATGGAGAAGATTACTTGGACACATTTGCACCAGTTGCAAAACTTCACACGATTAGAATCATTCTTTCTCTTGCGGTTAACCTTGAGTGGGGTCTTTGGCAAATGGATGTGAAGAACGCCTTCCTTCAAGGAGAGCTTGAAGATGAGGTTTATATGCACCCTCCACCAGGTCAGGAACACTTAGTGAAGAAGGGAAATGTGCTCCGTCTCAAGAAGGCAATCTATGGTCTCAAACAATCTCCTAGAGCCTGGTACAACAAGCTAAGCACTACTCTCAATGGCAAAGGGTTCAAGAAATCTGAACTGGACCACACCTTATTCACTCTTCCGACCACATCAGGTATAGTTGTCCTCCTTGTGTATGTTGATGATATCATCATCACAGGAAGTGACAAGGCAGGTATTCAATCCACTAAAGACTTCCTGAAATCTGTGTTTGAAATTAAAGACTTGGGAGAGATGAAATACTTCCTTGGTATTGAGATATGTAGATCCAAGGAAGGTTTATTTCTGTCCCAAAGGAAGTATACTCTTGATCTTTTGAAAGATGCAGGGAAGCATGGAGGAAAGACAGCCAAGATGCCACTAGAGGATGGGTACAAGGTTCCTCGTGAGGGGGAGATTGAAGATAACCGGCCATTCTATGATCCTAAGCTTTATAGAAAGCTGGTTGGTAAGTTGATCTATCTTACTATTACCCGACCTGATATATGTTTTGCTGTGAATCAGGTGAGCCAACACATGCAAGTCCCAAAGGAACATCATTGGCACATGGTTGAGAGGATTCTGATGTATCTAAATGGATCACCAAATCTTGGAGTGTGGTTGGGATGCAATAAGAGCACAGAAGTGGTGGGCTATTGTGATGCAGATTGGGCAGGAGATAGGATGGACAGAAAGTCGACCACTGGATACTGTACTTTCATAGGTGGGAACCTAGTTACCTGGAAGAGCAAGAAGCAGAAAGTTGTCTCCTGTTCCAGTGCTGAAGCTGAGTATAGGGCAATGCTTAAGCTTACAAACGAGCTGGTGTGGATAAAAGGCATCCTAAAGCATGTGGAGGTTGATCAGTCTACACCAATGACCATGCATTGTGATAACCAAGCCGCAATTCATATAGCTTCCAACTCTGTCTTCCATGAAAGAACCAAACACATTGAGGTTGATTGCCACAAGGTGAGACAAATGATTGGATTAGGAGTTATCTTGCCTTGCAATACAAGAAGTGAGGACCAATTGGCAGATGTGTTTACAAAGGCAGCTAGACAAAAGACAATGGAGTCCATCCATGTGAGGTTGGGACTCATCGATCTAATCCAACTTAGCTAATCCTCTGCTATGGGGTCTTTACTCTTTTTCCCTCATCAAAGGGTTTTATCCCACATAGGGTTTTCTCTTTGGTGAGGTTTTTAATGAGGGAGATCTCATAGCATTCCAAGCTTGACTTGTTCCATATGGTCAAGCTTGAGGGGGAGTGTTAAGTTGAGGATTCTATCTTGGGGTTGTATAGAAAGAAGAGAGGAGAAGGGTTTAGGTCGACCTTGTACGTACAAGGCCGTACAGGCCGTACAAGGCCGTACAGGCCGTACAAGGCCGTACAGGCCGTACAAGGCCGTACAGGCCGTACAGGCCGTACAAGGCCGTACAAGGTCGACCAAAAGCACTCGACCGGTTTTTACCATCCGGGTAAAACCAAAGTAACTCGTCTGCTTTACCTGGGAAGAAACCTTATCCAACCGTTGGAAAGGAAGAGGAGAGCCGCGTGGACAGGCTGGCACAAGGCTGGAAAGGATCAGCATCTTGTCATCCCTACATAATTATTTGTTTATATTTCCTTGTTTTAGTAATTATTTATTGTAAGTGATTGTCTATTTAAAGACCTTCACCCTCTCTTGTAACACTAACCAGAATCAATAGACAAGTTTCTCTCTCTCTAAGCTCGTGTATCTCTCTCTCTTGCTTGTGTCTAAACAATATTCACAATGTAAGGAGTTAAGCATTAGGGTTTAGAGGCTGCCTTAACTCTATCTCTCTTAAGGCAGCCTAATACTTGTCAAACTCACTCTAAACTCTTCTTTATCTACTTCTTAAACTCTAGATTACTGATTCTAAATCCTATTCATCTTAGGTACACAAACTCAAAGTGTTGTGTTACTTCAGAAGGATAGATTCAAACTAGAGATTCTCAGCTTCATACAAAACCAGTTTACTGTCTAGGATTCTTGGTTCTATAGTAAGCTGTGTATGAGGATTCAATCACAAGTTGGTTGTCTCTTCCTTTGAATGGTGAGTTCCTGTTGTATGGTTGAAGAGGATTCAGTTACAAGTTAACTGAATACTCTCTTGACATGAGACAAACACTCATGAATTCCAACATGGTATCAGAGCTTTGTTGCTCTTCTTTGGGAATAAACTCACCTCTTTTTATCTCTGTTTTGTTTAAATAAATCCTTTCTCTCCCACTCTGATATTGTGTTTGCTTGGTCAGTACTTATTAGTATCTTGAATCAAGCTTGAGGAAGAGAAAGATTTCAAAAATGCTTCACCATTATGCTTTATCCATTGGATAATAGCTTTCTCTTAATGGAGCATCTCTTTGACCAGTGGACAAACTGTTTTGATCCATTGGATTCATTGTTGTCTAAGCCACAGAAAACACTTGTTCATGTGTTATTCTGTTGGTTCTTTTGTTGCAAGCCTGGAAAACATCTGTTCATGAGTTATTCCAGTGGCACATGTCTAAGATCAGTGAGCAAATTAATTGTTCAATGGTCCATTGTGTTTCAGCTAATAAAGCACCAAACTCTTGATGAGTATTGGATGCTCCTGGCTGTTTATGCTTCCGCAAAACTCAAGAAAACAGAGAAAAACTCTGTCCATTAGAACTCTTGAGCAATTCTCTATTCTATATTCTCTATTCTCTCATTCTCTAATTCTCCAGGTTACTTATTCTCCATCATTCTTCCATTCTCTGGCTACTAATACTCTGGTTACATCATTCTCTACTCTCTACTTATACTCTGGTTACTTATACTCTCTGGTTACTTAAATCTCTATTCTCACAATCTTGTTTAGAATCTGCCTAAGGGTGTTAAACTGTCTTGAAAGAATTGTCTTACTTCTGCCCTTAGGAAAATTAATTGTCTTGTTGCCTGAATGCTTAGTCTTGATGATTAGGATTCAGAGAGTGTTGCTGGGATAGAATCATGAAGATATTTGTCCATTGCTTGTTGTACTTGTTCTAAATGTGTTTTAAAGATCAGACTTGGTGAAAACCCATGTTCTGGTCTCTTGTTTGTTTACTGATGCCTGTGTCTAGTTATCTGTTTCACAGGTTGCCCATGTTGTTCAGAGCCTACACATGATGTATATTCCTGACCATGGAGATTGCCCACTGCCCATCAACATTTTGGACACTGATTGTGTCCATTAACTCCCAATATGGTTGAGAGGACGAATGGAGCAGTGGAGAGATTTCTTAGAAGTGACTTACTGGTGCCAAGAGGGTGACAGGATGTACACTCAAGAGAAAAGGCCACAATTCAAGCCAAGAGGGCTGTGGCAATTTAAGCCAAGAGGGCTGTGGCAATTCAAGCCAAGAGGGCTGTGGTCTCAAGGCATTGGTGATCATCACTGGCTCTCATCTTCCAAGCTTGACCACATACTCTCATTCTCTGGTCAAGCTTGAGGAGGGGTCTTAAAATGAGAAGCCAATGTCCATTCTTCAGAAACTTATGCAAGGGAAGTACCTAAATCTATACTCATTCTTATGATTGATAGGTTTCTCCCCTGAGAATTGATGCATGTGTTTGTGCATTGTTTGAATCAGGTACCTATTGAGCTCATGAAAAAGGTAGACTTGGACTCAACCCATGATGAAGGCAAGAATCCAAAAGAAAGGGGGAGACAAACTCTGACCACAAGAAGAAGCTCAAAGGTGTGATGAGTATGAAGCAAGGAAGGCATTGGTGCCTACTTGCCATTAAAGAAAGGCCATGATCCAGAGTCTAAGGAGTCCATGAAAATAATCTTAATCTCCTTAGGCTCACTGGCCAATCCCTAGGCTGAGGGTAGTTGCACTCTTTTTCCCTAAGTGATGGTTTTATCCCTAAAGGTTTTCCACACTTAGGTTTTTAATGAGGCAAGTGCTCTCAGTTCCAAGCTTTTCCAAGGATCTCCTATGGTCAAGCTTGAGGGGGAGTATTGAAATAAATAAAGGGATGACCAGAAGAAGAAGATGGTTGATGATCCAAGGATAAGTTCATCAAGAGAAGTCAATCTGGTTCTGTTTGTACAGACTTGGATCACAAGCAATCTACTATGACCTAACTTGCCTTGGGAGGCAAGGTACTGATGGGAACACGAGTTGAGGGTCTCCAGAAGCTAAGGAAACCGTTGGTAGAGGGTTTGACCAGATTCAAATTCAAATATGGAAGAAAGTCACATGTTAAGCTTAAGGGGAGAGCTGTTGTTGGCCTGTCACTTTCACTCATCAGACCTGGTCACTATCTCTCTCCTGTCCCTTTCTCCTCCTCTGACGTGCCTCCCCTTGGCTGTATCCCCTTTGGCCTCTTCTCATCCCTACAGAATTATTTGTTTATATTTCCTTGTTTTAGTAATTGTTTATTGTAAGTGATTGTCTATTTAAAGACCTTCACCCTCTCTTGTATCACTAACCAGAATCAATAGACAAGTTTCTCTCTCTCTAAGCTCGTGTATCTCTCTCTCTTGCTTGTGTCTAAACAATATTCACAATGTAAGGAGTTAAGCATTAGGGTTTAGAGGCTGCCTTAACTCTATCTCTCTTAAGGCAGCCTAATACTTGTCAAACTCACTCTAAACTCTTCTTTATCTACTTCTTAAACTCTAGATTACTGATTCTAAATCCTATTCATCTTAGGTACACAAACTCAAAGTGTTGAGTTACTTCAGAAGGATAGATTCAAACTAGAGATTCTCAGCTTCATACAAAACCAGTTTACTGTCTAGGATTCTTGGTTCTATAGTAAGCTGTGTATGAGGATTCAATCACAAGTTGGTTGTCTCTTCCTTTGAATGGTGAGTTCCTGTTGTATGGTTGAAGAGGATTCAGTTACAAGTTAACTGAATACTCTCTTGACATGAGACAAACACTCATGAATTCCAACATGGTATCAGAGCTTTGTTGCTCTTCTTTGGCAATAAACTCACCTCTTTTTATCTCTGTTTTGTTTAAATAAATCCTTTCTCTCCCACTCTGATATTGTGTTTGCTTGGTCAGTACTTATTAGTATCTTGAATCAGTACTTATTGGTACATCATGGATCTAGCAACCTCCATAAGATGCCTATTCTTCCTCTCAGCAACTCCATTCTGCTGTGGTGTGTAAGGACAACTCGTCTGATTCTTGAAGGCATGACTTGGCCAAGTGATTCTTGAAGGCATGACTAGTGTATTCTCCACCATTGTCTGCCTTAGTACCTTCACAGTAGCATTGTAATGATTAGTAACATATGCTTGGAAGTTTACAAAGGCATCTAACACTCTATCCTTAGATGGAAGCAATGTGATCCAAGTATACTTAGACTTCTCATCAATAAACGTCACAAAATACTTCTGATTATCCCTAGACACACATGGAGATGTCCACACATCAGAGTGTATTAGATCAAAGCAGTTTTCATATATAGTCTCTGATGTTGGAAACACAGTCCTACAATGCTTTCCTAGGATGCAAGCTTCACACTCCAAATGATTGAATGATAGAGTAGGTAAGATCAGTTCAATTGCACGAGTATGAGGGTGGCCCAATCTAGCATGCCAAGTACTGCTATCAATACTATCAGTAGCACTACTTAAACAAATAGAGTCAAAGGGTTTAGAGAGCTTAGTCGTTTGGAGATGGTAGAGCTCATTTCTGCTGTCTCCTCGGCCAATGACTTGTCCAGACTCCAAGTCTTGAAACTCCACTTCATTTGGCCTGAATACAACTTGGCAATTGAGATCCACAGTTGCTTTCTTCACAGATATCAGATTGGATGTGAACCGAGGTAGGTAGAAGGCAACTGAATCCTTCTCAAACAACTTCAGATTGCATATCCCCTCTATTGGGATCTGATCACCATTAGCTATCCTGACATTCCCTGTGGTGGCTTTGATATTACTCATCAAACTCCTATCACTGATCATGTGATGGGTTGCTCCAGAATCCACTATAATAGGATTAGTAGCCTCTCCACCAACACTAGAGTGTCTCCTTTGCTTCCTGGTTGTAACCAAAGCTTGGATGTGCTCCATAAATGTCTCCCAATCCTTCCTCGTAATAGGACCATCAGCTCTTGATATCCCTGGTTCATTGGATCCCAATCATTCTCCTACTGACTCACCCATGTAAGCTGAATAGGAGCATTCTCCTCTGACCATATGCTGTGTCACTTCCTTTATCAGTATCCTTAGGTGCTTTTCCAGTCCGGCAGGATGTATGTTTGTCTTTCCATACTTTCCCTTAGCTTTCTTGACCCTGGAAAGCTTCCTCAGTCTTCCTTTCTTACGTCTCATACCACTCTTCTCACAAGCTGGTTGCTTGTTCAGTTTAGGACCACTTTGTTCTCTTTGAACCAAAGTACCTACACCATCCGCATCAATCAGCTCTGACCACAAGTATCTGAGCTTCCTTGTCAGCTGATTGAACTCGTCCTTTCTCTGCTCTAAGTCTTTGATAACCTTCTCAGCTACACAGACCCCCATCAGATTGAACTTGTTCCCAAACACTGCTTCAAGTCTCTCCCATATCTCCTTTGCAGCTTGACATTGCTTATACACTTCCACAAACGATTTTGAGAGAGATCTATGGATGATCTCAAGTGCTTTTATGTCTTCTCTGACCCACTTGTCTTCATCCTTCAGGTCATCTATCTGACCTTCCCCAGTAGTCATATCCTCAAAAGCTTCCACCTTTTCGTGACTACTCGACAAACCATGGCTTTTCAAATCTGTTTCAACAGATCTGGACACCTCCTCATAGGTTATCCCTTCCTGCAACACCTCAATCATAGATCTAGACTTCACTTTCACTCTGTGGTCGTTGGTTTCCATTAGAACCTTTCACCCAAACCCAGAAAAAATGAAGAACAGAAACCCAGAATCACCAAGAACACGAAGAACACCAAAAAACACCAAGAACAAAGAACCCAGATTTCGACAACACACACTCACCCCTTTGATGAACCTGGCTCTGATACCATATTCACTTTTGATTTAGTGAGTGTAAAGGCACGAGTTTAAGAGAGAAACAGATTGATTGTATGAGAGATTAGAGAGATTACAGAGAATAAAGAGAATAAAGAGAGTAACGAGAGAGAGAGAGGCTTAAACTCGGTTGATTAATGAAAATGAGAGAGTTACAACATATATAGAGTCAGAAACAAGGGTTTCCGTGGAGGAATCAAAAGATGCTTTGGTATCTTCTTTTCTGGCCACATAAACTCCTTTTAGCTCCTTCCTTGCTGGCCACAAAAGCTTCTTTTACTTTCCAGCTGTGCCAGCCTGTCCAAGAGTCTCTCCTTATCCTTTCCAACGTCTATAGCAAGAGGATAAGGGTAAAGGTAACTTCTTCTTGATAGAAAAGTTACCCGGGTAACTTTGGTAAGTTTTGGTCGAGGTTTGGTCGACCCGGAATGGTACGGCCTGTACGGCCTGTACGGCCTGTACGGACTGGTCGATCCAAACTCTCCCAAAACCTTCCCAAACCTTCATTCTCTTCAGCAACATCAAACCCCACATCACTTCTCTTTATGTACTCACTCATTTCAACACTCAACTCTCCCGGTCTTAGAACAAAACATAGGCAACCAAAGACCCGAAGGTGATCCAGGATTGGTCATGTTTGTTCAAGACTTCAAATGGAGACTGGTTGTCCAGGATCCTCGTTGGTGTTCTGTTGATGAGATAACAAGCTGTAGACACTGCATCACTCCAAAACCTCTTGGGGACATTTGCTTGAAACATCATGGACCGAGCAACCTCCATAAGGTGCATGTACTTCCTCTCGGCTACTCCACTCTGTTGAGGGGTATAGGGGCAACTTGTCTGGTGAAGTATGCCATGTTGAGATAGATGATGCTTGAAGGCTTGGCTAGTATACTCCCCTCCATTATCTGATCTAAAAATTTTCAACTTGGCATTAAACTGGTTAGTCACATAGTTCTGAAAATTTCTAAATGCATCAAGCACCCTATCTTTAGATGGGATCAAGGTTATCCAGGTGTATTTAGACTTCTCATCTATGAATGTTACAAAATACTTGTGATTCTGCCTAGACAAACATGGTGCAGTCCAAACATCAGAGTGAATCAGATCAAAGCAATGTTCATAGATGGTTGAGGATTTATGAAAAACAGTTTTACAATGCTTGCCTAGAATACAAGCTTTGTTGAACAAGAGGGGTTCACTTGATAGAGAAAGATTAGAGGAATGGAGAAGGTTTGGATTTGGGGTGTCCATACATGTCCGTACAAGTTTGGCCGTACAAGGCCGTACAAAAGTTACCCGGGTGAACTTGGTCAAAAGTTACCTGAGGTAAATGTAACTCGACCAAAAGTTACATTTACCATTTACCACCCCCACTCAAGCTTGGTTCGCGGATAAGGAAGACCAAAGGGAAAGCTGTGGACAGGCTGGCTCATGTGGCTAAGAAAGGAAGAGCATCTGGTCAAGATTCCTTTGGCATCTCGCGTGTGAAGCTTCTCGTCCAAGTATTTGAATTAGGCGCCTAAACGAGCCTTGACTTCACACGCTTAGTCTTCTATCCGTTGAAACCTTATCCCCTTGTTACCCTAAGCTTTCCTCTATATATTGTAACCCTCTTGTCGAAACATCAATCAATCAAGCAACTCATTTCTTTTCTCTTAGTCTCTCTATTCTCTCGGTTCATCCGAAATGGGTTCTTAGATCCAAATCTCTTAAAGTCTCTTTATTTAGTCTCGAATCCTCTAAATCTCTTCTTCCTTTCTTATTCTACTCAGATTCTACTCTAAATTTCATGGTATCAGAGCCAGGTTCACTTGAATCTGGGTTTGTTTGAGTTCGTTCATACAAAGTTTCATCCTTTTGTTCTCTAAAGTTCAAAGTCTCAACCTTTTGTTCCGCGAATGGAGAATACGAAGACTACAGTCATTCCGGTTACCCTCAAGGGAGGAAACTACCTTCTTTGGTCTCGTGTGGTGAAGACAGCCATGGGAAGTAAGGGTCTTTGGAGTCACATCCTTGAGAGTGAAGCTCCAAAACTCATTACTCGTGAAGGCGACAAAGAGGTGGTGGTTTGTGATAAAGTGAAGTGGATCCAGGAGGACAACCTGGTGATATCCATTCTCCAGAGCTCACTGAATCCATCGATCTTAGAAGCCTACAGCTACTGTGAGAAAGCTAAGGATCTATGGGATACACTCCAAAAGGTGTATGGAAACATCTCAAACCTCACCCGGGTGTTTGAGATCAAGAGAGCTATCAACAACTTAGCCCAAGAAGACATGGAGTTCACCAAACACTTGGGAAAGTTTAGAGCTTTGTGGTCAGAACTTGAGATGCTGAGGCCTAGTACTACTGATCCGGATGAGCTTAATGAGAGACGTGAGCAAGACAAGGTCTTTGGCCTATTGCTTACTCTCAATACTACCTACAACGATCTCATTAAACACATCCTTAGATCCGAGAAACTCCCAACTCTTGAAGATGTTTGTGCTCAGATCCAGAAGGAACAAGGATCTTTGGGGCTCTTTGGAGGGAAGGGGGAGCTAACTCTGGCAAATCAAGCCGAGATGCCTCAAGCAAACAAAACTCACAAGTATGAAGACCGGAGGTTCACTGGAAACTATGAAGAAAGGAGGATGTTCAATGATGAACAAAGGATTCACAGTTTCAGAAGTAGTTTTTGATAAAAAAGTGAATGAATCTTATTCTGGTCGTGCATCCCCTTATATAGGACTTACAGGTTGTAGAAATGAAAAGACAAAGTGTAGAAATGAAAAGACAAAGGGCTGGTCGAATTTGGCTTGAAACAAACACAAAGTGGATTTGTTATGAATTCTTCATGGACTGCAATACTTCTTCTTGGGCCACTTGATCCAAAACAGCTTCAGATGGGTTCTTCGACTTGAATTTCGTTTCTGGCCCATCAGCAAGTAATAATGGATCTTCAAATTGGTTTTGAACTTTTTTGGGCTGAGAAAGGTAGATCAGAATCAGCAACAAGTTTGGGCTGAGCAGCCTCTCTTCTAGCTCCTGGATCAGTGCACTCTCAGTCAGCTCCTTTCCAGCTCCTGGTTCAGTTTCACTCTCCTCCAGCTCGTCCAGCGCTAAGTCACTGAACTCATCCAGCTGGTTCAGCTTATCCTTAGTAACTTCAGCTGGTTTCAGCTCAACTTCAGTCTCCTTAGTTGGTTTCAGCTTGTCCTCAGTGTCATCAGCTGGTTTCAGATCATCCAAGGTTGCATAGCTGATCAGGGTTGCATCAAGGTCTGATCCGAGATGCCTTGATCACCATTCAAGCCATCTCTACATCAAGCTGAGTTAGTGTCTAGGCAAGACATGGGGTGCATGCTCTTTTCCTTGCTTTTGGTTTTGTCCCACGAGGTTTTCCGGAGGAAGGTTTTTAACGAGGCCACAACTTGTCTTCACATCACTTAGGCCCTCTCTCGGTCCAAGACTAAAGAAGTTTACATTTTTATTTCATTTTAAAGCTTATGGTAAACTTAAACTATAGTTTCCTTTTTTCTTATTTCCGAAACCCTAGAGAGCATGTTCTCTGGTTTCTCCTTATTTAAACGGGTCTCTAAACCCTATTGTACTCATCCATCCTTTAATCAATGAGTTATCTTTCTCCTTGACGGCTCTCTCTCTAAGACAAGTTGTCGAGTTTCTTCTGGTGTGTAGTATCCAGGAACCTAAGGGTGTTTGCTTGGTGTGTTATATCCGAGTTATTCATCTATGAGTATCAAGAGATCTTATCACCCCTCTTGTGTCACCAATCGATCCACAACCTTGAAGAACTTGAGTCTCTGATTCGTTCTTGCAAGGATCTATCCATTCCCGTCAACCAAAGAGCATCCTAGGGACGTATCAGACTGTGTTTCATAAATCGTCAACCATCTATGAGCATTGCTTTGATTTGATTCACTCTGATGTTTGGACTGCACCTTGCTTATCTAGAGAGAATCACAAGTATTTTGTAACATTCATAGATGAGAAGTCTAAATACACCTGGATAACCTTGATTCCATCTAAAGATAGGGTTCTTGATACAATTAGAAATTTTCAAAACTATGTGACTAACCAGTTTAATGCCAAGTTGAAAATTTTTAGATCAGATAATGGAGGGGAGTACACTAGCCAAGCATTCAAGCAACACCTATCTCACCATGGCATCCTCCATCAGACAAGTTGCCCTTACACACCTCAACAAAATGGTGTGGCCGAAAGAAAGAACAGACACCTCATGGAGGTGGCAAGGTCGATGATGTTCCAGGCCAATGTACCAAAGAAGTTCTGGAGTGATGGAGTGTCTACAGCATGCTACTTGATCAACAGAACACCAACCCAGATCCTTGAAGACAAGTCTCCTTTTGAGGTCTTGAACAGGTATAGACCAACCTTGGATCATCTTAGAGTCTTTGGTTGTCTATGCTTTGTGTTAAGACCAGGGGAGTTGAGGAATAAATTAGATGCAAAGAGTACCAAGGGGATGTTCATAGGGTATTCACCAACTCAAAAGGGGTACAAATGCTATGATCCGGTCACAAGGAGGGTACTGGTGTCAAGGGAAGTAAAGTTTGTTGAAGAAAGAGGGTATTATGAAGAGAAGAATCAAGCAGAACTGAAGGATCTTGCATCAGATAAGGCGGCCAACCTAAGGATAATACTGGAAGGTCTTGGGATTAATCTGTCTCAAGAGCCAAGGAATGGAGGAGGATAACCTCAAGGTCCCCCCAATACAAATGAAGAAGATCAGGGTCCCCACTTTGACCATGAGGGGGGAAATGAACCTGAAGAGAATACTCAAGAAGAAGGAGAACAATCAGGTTCTCATGATCAAAGTGTGGAGCAACAAGAGCACGAAGAAGGACAAGGATCAGTGAATGATGAAGAAGGACAAGATCAAGAACCGGAAGTTGAGCAACAAGAGCAACAACTGAGAAGAAGCACTAGGATCAGAAACCCTCCAACCAATTGGGTGAATACAAGAGTTTACTACAATGCTCAAGCAGTGGAGCATCCTTCTCGTGTCTCATGCTCTCTTGCTCACTACCCTGAAGATCATTGTGTGCTGATGGTTAACCTAGATCAGAGCTACATTCCAAAGTCATATGATGAAGCTATGAAGGATAAAAAATGGAAGGAGTCAGTTGGTGCTGAAGCAAACGCCATGATCAAAAATGATACATGGTATGAGAGTGAACTTCCAAGAGGAAAGAAGGCAGTGTCAAGTAGGTGGATCTTCACCATCAAGTATCTTGCAAACGGGAAGATAGACAGGAAGAAGACTAGACTTGTTGCAAGGGGTTTCTCTCAGACTTATGGTGAAGACTACCTAGACACTTTTGCTCCGGTTGCAAAGCTTCATACTATCAGAATAGTTTTGTCAGTTGCGGTTAATCTAAGATGGGATCTATGGCAAATGGATGTGAAGAATGCGTTTCTTCAAGGGGAACTTGAAGATGAAGTGTATATGTATACACCACCGGGTCATGAACACTTGTGGTACGGCACGGGAATGGCTGTCTCTCCTTGGATCACTTGAAGGGGGCGTGGATCGATGATAGATGATGGATATGGTCTTCTCCTTAGAGCTATGAGATGCTCTAAAGATGTTTAGCTACTCCTGAGACACAGGGGCGTCCTGCTTGATGTCTAGGATGGATCACAGAAGGTTTAACTCTTCAGTGTGATATAAAACTGCTCACCAACGTGAACAAGATATAGAAGTCTCCTAAGAGACGATCGTCTGAGCCAAAGCTTAAGTTTATTGAATAATAGTTGATTGTTTTCATGGAGGCTCGTGGCTACATAAATAAGAAAGAAGAAAACGAAATCCTAAGCTAAAAAACCCTAAACCTAAACCAAGTTGGTTTAGTCTAAACCTATTCCTAATTGGTTTACTAACCCTAAACCCAATTGCAATTGGTTTACACTTAATAAAAAATCATAAATAAACTTAAGATAAACCATATTAGACGTGTTTAATCTTCTTGGCCCAATCATAATCCAAGCTGGCTTGTCTTTCCACTTTTTGGGCCGATAAAGGCCTTTTTCGAACAATTCTTGCTTGGGCTCAATCCATCTTGTTTCTCCTACGACCAAGTACCTCCTTAAGCTCATTTGGATGATGAAAATACTCCTGATAATCCATTTACAGCTCTGGTTATTCATCTTCCATTTCCAACTCATTTCTCGGCCATGTCGGTTTGACCGATCCATTTCTCGATCATGCCAGACCATCCATTTCATTTCCTGTCCAACCAGCTTCCTTCCATAAATTCCTTGGTCAATCAGGTTGAATACTAGACATCCATGTTGGTTCATAGTTATTCCTATCTTTATAAAGGCCTCATCAAGGCCCATAACTTTCTGTCGGTCCAATACCTCATGAATAAAGCCAATAAGCTCTCCAATAAGCCCATTAAGCTGTGCTATGGCCCATATTCTTTCTGAGACGTGTATTGACTTCCAGAGCATAGATTTGAAGCTGATCCAGGTCGCACCATTCCCTCCTCCTTTAAAAGGATTTGTCCTCAAATCCAGCTCTTCAAGGGTGAAAAGATGGTCGAATCTCAGCTTATTTGTTTCTCTTGGGAACATGGTGTTGTTAAAGCTCTTGTGTACGTTTATCTCCCCTCCAGGCTCAAACACAAATCTTTGTAAATCCTTCACACGTCCTAGAGGCTTCACTGGACTCTGCTCATTACAAGTAACAGTTAGAGCAAGCAATTTCTGCTCTTTGTTTAGTTTAGATCTCATTGCTTCTGATTGAGCTTCTCTCCATTGATAAAAAACAAAAGCCTTGATCTTAGACTTCTGGAAACGTAATCTCAGCTTGGATAAACCAGAAACGAGCATTGGTTCTCTCTGTTCATGCAATAACCCTTTCAAGTCAAGATTCAATGCTGCTGCTATTTGGATCAGATTGTTGTTGATGCTTTTATGCAAACACAAGCTTCTTCCTGGTTCGAAAACAAAGTGTTGCAGCCCCTTAACAAACCTCAGGTGCTCCACTAGGCTGTTCTGAATCCAGACAGAAGGTTTTGTCAGTAGATCACAAGAAACGGATTCAATGATATCACCTTCTTCAGCCATATTAGTAATTGCGGATTCATGAGCTTTATATGATCCATTAAGCACTCCTTCTTCAGCTTGGTTTTACCAGGCACGTGATCACATATAACTGATGATCTCTCCTCTTGTATCAGTTGATCATCAAAGTGTTGTTCCTGAAAAGAAATTGCCGGTTTTGACTCAATCTCCTCTTCCTCCTCAGTCTGTTTTAAAGGTAGCTTAGACCACGACCCAAACTGATCCAAAACAACTTTCTTTGCTTCTCCAGCTCGTGCCTCCTCAGGTGGATTTAGATCAGGAGGTTTCAGTGGCTCACGATCCGGCTTTGTTGGTACAATAACTATCAAACCCTCGAAAGCTTGAAGCAAATTTCTTCTCAAGTCATCTTGGAATTGTTGGCAATGCAAATAAGCATGTTTTGTCCTCCTGCTTGCCTCCTGTACGTGCTCATAATCACTGCTCACCTCAGCTTTCTTATTAGATCCTTTCCCTTCCTGCAACAACTCCCTTGTTTCTATTCTCGCAACCTTCTGCTCATTCTTTCTCTTGATTCCACAAAAATACATGGAATATATACTTGGTAAACTGATAGATCACGTGATTTAGGATTAAGATCACAAACCCTAACCTTCAAGTGGCTCTGATACCACTTGGTACGGCCCTGGAATGGCTGTCTCTCCCTGGATCACTTGAAGGGGGCGTGGATCGATGATAGATGATGGAGATGGTCTTCTCCTTAGAGCTATGAGATGCTCTAAAGATGTTTAGCTACTCCTGAGACACAGGGGCGTCCTGCTTAATATCTAGGATGGATCACAGAAGGTTTAACTCTTCAGTGTGATATAAAACTGCTCACAAACGTGAACAAGATAGAGAAGTCTCCTAAAAGACGATCGTCTGAGCCAAAGCTTAAGTTTATTGAATAATGGTTTATTGTTTTCATGGAGGCTAGTGGCTACATAAATAAGAAAGAATAAAACGAAATCCTAAGCTAAAAAACCCTAAACCTAAACCAAGTTGGTTTAGTCTAAACCTATTCCTAGTTGATTTACTAACCCTAAACCCAATTGCAATTGGTTTACACTTAATAAAAAATCATAAATAAACTTAAAATAAACTATATTAGAAGTGCTTAATCTTCTTGGCCCAATCATAATCCAAGCTGGCTTGTCTTTCCACTTTTTGGGCCGATAAAGGCCTTTTTCGAACAACTCTTGCTTGGGCTCAATCCATCTTGTTTCTGCTACGACCAAGTACCTCCTTAAGCTCATTTGGATGATGAAAATACTCCTGATAATCCATTTACAGCTCTGGTTATTCATCTTCCATTTCCAACTCATTTCTCGGTCATGTCGGTTTGACCGGTCCA
The DNA here is from genome assembly GCA_905132765.1 of Moricandia arvensis. NCBI lineage: Eukaryota > Viridiplantae > Streptophyta > Magnoliopsida > Brassicales > Brassicaceae > Moricandia > Moricandia arvensis. The sequence goes on along the minus strand of CAJHQP010006981.1, from coordinate 7,166 downwards.
TTTCTCGATCATGCCAGACCATCCATTTCATTTCCTGTCCAACCCGCTTCCTTCCATAAATTCCTTGGTCGATCAGGTTGAATACTAGACATCCATGTTGGTTCATAGTCATACCTATCTTTATAAAGGCCTCATCAAGGCCCATAACTTTCTGTCGGTCCAATACCTCATGAATAAAGCCAATAAGCTCTCCAATAAGCCCATTAAGCTGTGCTATGGCCCATATTCTTTCTGAGACGTGTATTGACTTCCAGAGCATAGATTTGAAGCTGATCCAGGTCGCACCAACTTGGTAAAAGAAGGGAATGTCTTAAGGCTGAAGAAGGCTATATATGGTCTCAAGCAATCTCCAAGAGCCTGGTACAACAAACTGAGTACTACCTTGAATGGGAGAGGCTTCAAGAGATCCGAGCTCGACCACACCCTCTTCACTCTCACATCTCCCTCAGGTATCATTGTCCTTCTAGTATATGTTGATGATATCATCATTACTGGAAGTGACAAGGAAGGTATACAAGCTACTAAAGAGTTCTTGAAATCTGTATTTGAAATTAAGGATTTGGGAGAGATGAAATACTTTCTTGGAATAGAGTTGTGTAGATCCAATGAAGGTTTATTTCTATCTCAAAGAAAGTATACACTTGATCTTTTGAAAGATGCAGGTATACCAGAAGGGAAGACATTCAAGACACCCTTGGAAGAAGGATATAAAGTACCACGAGAGGGGGGGATAGAAGACAGTCCACTCTTTCAAGATGCTAAGCTTTATAGAAAGCTTGTTGGTAAGTTAATCTATTTGACAATCACAAGACCTGATATATGCTTTGCTGTGAATCAGGTTAGCCAACACATGCAAGGGCCTAAGGAGCATCACTGGAACATGGTGAACCGGCTTCTCATGTACCTGAATGGAACATCAAGTCAAGGAGTTTGGATGGGGTGCAATGAGAGCACAGAAGTGGTTGGATATTGTGATGCAGATTGGGCCGGGGATAGGATGGATAGGAAGTCGACCACTGGTTATTGCACGTTCATTGGTGGGAACCTTGTTACCTGGAAGACTAAGAAGCAAAAGGTGGTGCCCTGTTCCATGCTGAAGCCGAGTACAGAGCCATGTTGAAGCTTACAAACGAGTTAGTTTGGATCAAAGGGATACTGAAGCACTTGGGGATTGATCAAGACACACCCATGACAATGCATTGTGACAACCAAGCGGCTATACACATTGCCTCCAACTCGGTGTTCCACGAGAGGACTAAGCATATTGAGGTTGATTGCCACAAAGTGAGGCAAATGATAGTATCCAGAGACATATTGCCATGCTACACCCGGAGTGAAGATCAACTAGCTGATGTGTTTACTAAAGCAGCTAGGCAGAAGACCATTGAGTCCATCCACACTCGTCTTGGACTCATGGATCTTACCAGAAAGAACTGATCCCCTTGCCATGGGGTCTTTACTCTTTTCCTTGTTGAGGTTTTATCCCTAAGGAGGGTTTTCTTTGGCAAGGTTTTTAATGAGGAAGATCTCATGGCATTCCAAACTTGACTTGTTCCACATGGTCAAGCTTGAGGGGGAGTGTTGAACAGAGGTCTTAATATGGTAGAGGAAGGCTTATGAAGAGGAGAGGAAATGGTTTGGATCAGTTCGTACATGTCCGTACAACTAGGCCGTACAGGCCGTACAACTTGGCCGTACAAGTGGGTGAAGAAGCTTACCGCGGACGAGGAAAGTTATCCGTGTAAGAGTAAATCGACCCAGAGTTACTCTTACTAGTTACCAAGCGGACCAAGCTTGACTGAGGCGCGCGTTTGACAGGCTGGCTCGTGCTGGAAGAGCATCTGGTCAAGATGCCAAAGGAATCTCGTGTGTGAAGCTCTCCAGCCACAAGTTTGAATTAGGCGCGCCTAAGACCGGTTGACTCCACATGCTTGGGGAGAAAGCTTATCCTAAACCTTATCTTTTATCCGTTGTAAACCCTTGCTTCCTCTCCTATATATTTGTAACCTCTATTCATTAATCAATAACACGAAATCTTCAGTCTCCTCTCTTAGTCTCTCTCAATGGTTTCTAGTCTTTCTCGTCGAGTCTCTTCTTCTTTAGTCTAAATCTCTCTCTAAGTCTCTTATTCTCGTCCTATTCTCTCAATCTCTATCAATCTTTCACTGTCCCTTTCCCTCTCCAGAATCTCGACCAGAGCAACATTTTTTTAATGTCTTCCTTTTGTTTATTCATTTATGGGCAGAAGGCATCTTGCCTATTTAGGCTCTTGTAAACCTGTTTATTCAGAAGTAAGGAAACAGAATCCTTCCTTATACTCTATTCTCTTTCGAGTTCAAACAACAAACCTCTCTCTCTTTCTTCTTCTCTCGACTCAAACACACTCTCTCTCTCCTGTTCTTGAGTGTTCTTCCTCATATTCTTCATAAACTTACAGAGAGCTGCTCCATCTAGCTTCTCCCTGAAATAAGCAACTGGCTTCCTTCCTTGAATCAACACGGCTCCAATCCCAATCCCTGATGCATCACACTCCACTTCAAAGGTCTTGTTGAAGTCAGGTAAAGCTAGGACCGGGGCATGGGTTAGGCGATCCTTTAAGGTCTGGAAAGCTTCTTGTTGAGCCTTATACTCTTCTTTACTACGGCAGTAAGTGGTGCAGCTATACTACTGAAGTCTTAAACAAAACGCCTGTAGAAGCTGGCTAAACCATGAAAACTCCGGACTTGGCTAATGTTTGCGGGCTCTGGCCAGTCTTGTATTGCCTTTATCTTCTCCTCATCAACCTGTAATCCCTGTGAACTCACAACAATGTTGGAATGAAGAAGGAAGAAGCACCAGCTGAGAAGGAAGGTCGCTTGTGCAAAGATTGTGCAAAAATAATCATGTGCAAAGTTTGTACAAAAAGATTATTTTGCACAAGATTTGCACAAGAAAGATAATGAAGTGCAAAGTTCGAGTCAGCCTCAAAACACCCAAAGATCAATGTGCAAAACAAGGGTTGAAGATAATATTTGGTGCAAAGTTTGTGCAAAAGAATCAAGACCAATGTGCATATCCCGGGTGAGATTTATGTCCGCCAAGAAAAGAAGAGAAGGAGTTGGCACCAAAGGGGAGGGGACCGTTTCGACATGTCCCTATCTCGCCCAGACCAGCACAGAGCCTCAGTCTCTGCCTTGTCTTCTTCCATTTATCTTTACTTAATTCTGTCTCTGATATATTGTTGTTTATTGCTGTTCTTTGGCTATTTAAGAGCCTGTGTACACGAAATTAAACCTAAGGGATAGGAGTCCTCTTTGCTTCATTATTCTCTGTTCTAAGTCCTATATTCTCTGTTTATTCTCTCTCTCATGAAATCTCTTAAGAACACTCTCAAGAACACTCTCATTCTCCTTATACTCTCCATAGTATTCTCCTCCATTCTCTCTGGTTCCTTTCATTCTTCCTCATCTAAAACGACCATACTCTGTCTCTACAACTTCCTCACACTTAAATCTATCTATTCTCACATGGTATCAGAGCTCTCAAGCTCCTGAAAACCTATAAAGCTTCCGCAAATCAGTTTCTGTTCTTCATCTTTTTCAAACTCTGTTTCTTGTTCTATCCTTTATCCACTGGTCCAAAGGTTTTACAGGAGGGAAAAACCTCACCAGAACTCAAGATAAAGGAGGTCTTTTGTCTCTGGAACTCAAGAAAGCTTCAGCTCAGTCCATCAAGCTTCATCAAAGTCCAGATTCAAGCTCAGTCTCTTACAAACCAGTGGGTACACTCTATTGTCCACTGGTCCAAAACTCTCCAAGATGGAGAACACAAGAAGTATGGCGACTCCAATGGTGATTCCTGTGGTGCTCAAAGGCTCAAACTACCTCCTCTGGTCCAGGCTTGTGAAGACTGCTCTTGGAGGGAAAGGCTTGTGGAATCATTGTACACAAGCAGCTCCATCTAATCTTCAAGATGGAGGCAAATGGCAGAAAGAAGATTTCATGGCTTTGTTCATCCTCCAAAGTGAAATCTAGAGTAGAATCTGAGTAGAATAAGAAAGGAAGAATAGATTTAGAGGATTCGAGACTAAAGAAAGAGACTTTGAGAGATTTGGATCTAGGAACCCATTTCGGATGAACCGAGAGACTAGAGAGACTAAGAGAAAAGAAATGAGTTGCTTGATTGATTAATGTTTCGACAAGAGGGTTACAATATATAGAGGAAAGCTTAGGGCAACAAGGGGATAAGGTTTCAACGGATAGAAGACTGAGCGTGTGAAGTCAAGGCTCGTTTAGGCGCCTAATTCAAATACTTGGACGAGAAGCTTCACACGCGAGATACCAAAGGAATCTTGACCAGATGCTCTTCCTTTCTTAGCCACATGAGCCAGCCTGTCCACAGCTCTTCCTTTTGGTCTTCCTTATTCGCAAACCAAGCTTGAGTCCGGGTGGTAAATGGTAAATGTAACTTTTGGTCGAGTTACATTTACCTCGGGTAACTTTCGACCAAGTTCACCCGGGTTAACTTTTGTACGGCCTTGTACGGCCAACTGTACGGACATGTACGGACACCCCAATTCCAAACCTTCTCCATTCCTCTAATCTTTCTCTATCAAGTGAACCCCTCTTGTTCAACAAAGCTTGTATTCTAGGCTTAGGATCTTGGGAGAGATTAATCTCAAGACTCTCTAGTATGATCCTCAAGTTAGCTGCCTTGTCAGATGCAAGATCCTTTAACTCTGCTTGGTTCTTTTCTTCATAATACCCCCTTTCTTCAATGAACTTCACTTTCCTTGATACCAGAACTCTTCTGGTTATAGAATCATAGTACCCTATAAACATCCCCTTAGTGCTCTTTGCCTCCAGTTTGTTTCTCAACTGTCCCGGTCTTAGAACAAAACATAGGCAACCAAAGACCCGAAGGTGATCCAGGATTGGTCTATGTTTGTTCAAGACTTCAAATGGAGACTGGTTGTCCAGGATCCTCGTTGGTGTTCTGTTGATGAGATAACAAGCTGTAGACACTGCATCACTCCAAAACCTCTTTGGGACATTTGCTTGAAACATCATGGACCGAGCAACCTCCATAAGGTGCCTGTTCTTCCTCTCGGCTACTCCACTCTGTTGAGGCGTATAGGGGCAACTTGTCTGGTGAAGTATGCCATGTTGAGATAGATGATGCTTGAAGGCTTGGCTAGTATACTCCCCTCCATTATCTGATCTAAAAATTTTCAACTTGGCATTAAACTGGTTAGTCACATAGTTCTGAAAATTTCTAAATGCATCAAGCACCCTATCTTTAGATGGGATCAAGGTTATCCAGGTGTATTTAGACTTCTCATCTATGAATGTTACAAAATACTTGTGATTCTCCCTAGACAAACATGGTGCAGTCCAAACATCAGAGTGAATCAGATCAAAGCAATGTTCATAGATGGTTGAGGATTTATGAAAAACAGTCTTATAATGCTTGCCTAGAATACAAGCTTTGTTGAACAAGAGGGGTTCACTTGATAGAGAAAGATTAGAGGAATGGAGAAGGTTTGGATTTGGGGTGTTCGTACATGTCCGTACAAGTTTGGCCGTACAAGGCCGTACAAAAGTTACCCGGGTGAACTTGGTCGAAAGTTACCCAAGGTAAATGTAACTCGACCAAAAGTTACATTTACCATTTACCACCCCCACTCAAGCTTGGTTCGCGGATAAGGAAGACCAAAGGGAAAGCTGTGGACAGGCTGGCTCATGTGGCTAAGAAAGGAAGAGCATCTGGTCAAGATTCCTTTGGTATCTCGCGTGTGAAGCTTCTCGTCCAAGTATTTGAATTAGGCGCCTAAACGAGCCTTGACTTCACACGCTTAGTCTTCTATCCGTTGAAACCTTATCCCCTTGTTACCCTAAGCTTTCCTCTATATATTGTAACCCTCTTGTCGAAACATCAATCAATCAAGCAACTCATTTCTTTTCTCTTAGTCTCTCTATTCTCTCGGTTCATCCGAAATGGGTTCTTAGATCCAAATCTCTTAAAGTCTCTTTCTTTAGTCTCGAATCCTCTAAATCTCTTCTTCCTTTCTTATTCTACTCAGATTCTACTCTAAATTTCATGGTATCAGAGCCAGGTTCACTTGAATCTGGGTTTGTTTGAGTTCGTTCATACAAAGTTTCATCCTTTTGTTCTCTAAAGTTCAAAGTCTCAACCTTTTGTTCCGCGAATGGAGAATACGAAGACTACAGTCATTCCGGTTACCCTCAAGGGAGGAAACTACCTTCTTTGGTCTCGTGTGGTGAAGACAGCCATGGGAAGTAAGGGTCTTTGGAGTCACATCCTTGAGAGTGAAGCTCCAAAAGTTATTACTCGTGAAGGCGACAAAGAGGTGGTGGTTTGTGATAAAGTGAAGTGGATCCAGGAGGACAACCTGGTGATATCCATTCTCCAGAGCTCACTGGATCCATCGATCTTAGAAGCCTACAGCTACTGTGAGGAAGCTAAGGATCTATGGGATTCACTCCAAAAGGTGTATGGAAACATCTCAAACCTCACCCGGGTGTTTGAGATCAAGAGAGCTATCAACAACTTAGCCCAAGAAGACATGGAGTTCACCAAACACTTGGGAAAGTTTAGAGCTTTGTGGTCAGAAATTGAGATGCTGAGGCCTAGTACTACTGATCCGGATGAGCTTAATGAGAGACGTGAGCAAGACAAGGTCTTTGGCCTATTGCTTACTCTCAATACTACCTACAACGATCTCATTAAGCACATCCTTAGATCCGAGAAACTCCCAACTCTTGAAGATGTTTGTGCTCAGATCCAGAAGGAACAAGTATCTTTGGGGCTCTTTGGAGGGAAGGGGGAGCTAGCTCTGGCAAATCAAGCCGAGGTGCCTCAAGCAAACAAAGCTCACAAGTATGAAGACCGGAGGTTCACTGGAAACTATGAAGAAAGGAGGTTTGGGGGAAACTGTGATCATTGCAAGAGGCATGGACACAAGAAGAGCCAATGCTGGATTCTCCATCCTCACCTCAAGCCGGCCAAGTTCATGAAGGAAAGGGAGGCTCGTGCAAATGTCACTTATGGTACAAGTGATCAAACTGGGGCAGGAACCTCTAACCGGGCCAATGAAGCAGAAGGGCGTGAAGGTGGTGAGAGCAAGGCGTTGGTGACCTATACTGCCCATCAACCACGACCCAATT